>LAZP02000092.1:27164-47656 GCA_001272575.2 Ophiocordyceps unilateralis
AAGAAAAAAAAGAAAAAAAAGGGGAGAAAAAGAAATGCAACAACAGAGTTGCAAACTTAGTTGACCCTCTTCTTCTTGGGCCTCATGAAGATGTCGACCGTCTTGCGTTTCCGCGGGAGGGCGGCATGGGCCGCCGGCGGCGAAAGGGAGCCGATGACCTCCTCGGGCGACTTGGGGCTGACGGCGCCATCCTGGACCGTTTTCGTGGTGGGGAGGTAGCTGTCCGGCTCTGAGGTTGTGGCATCCTCAACATGGGTGGCCGACTCCGGGCTAGCCTTGTCTGCCGAGGACGAGGCCGTCGCTCGCGGCCGGTTGGCCGACCTTTGACCAAACTTGTTTGCCAGAGTTGCTGAGCCCCGTCCGGCCATGGATTTGGCGGTGCTGGCGTCCTCGTGCTTCTGCGTGGCCGCTTTCGTTGACGCCTCAGGCTGGGGCTGGGCCTTGGCAGCGGGCTTGGAGGGAGACGCGGCCCGAAGAACGGCAGGCTTCTTCTTCTTGACGGCCTCGCCGAAGAAGTCTTCTCCATTGTCGTCGACGTCGCTCTCGCAGTCGGAAATGACGGTTGCTCGCTTTTCGTACTGCTCAATGGCCGATGGCTGGGCGGACGTTCTGAACTGAGGCTGGGCGGCTCTCCGGTGCTCGCCGATCATGGCAGCCGGTGCCCTTTTCAGATCGGATGCGCCGGTTCCAGGCCGAACGGGCCTCGAGAGGGCGCCGTGGATGGTGGCGATCTCCTTGACCTCCCGTCGAACTTTGCGCATGATGCTGGCACCGGTGTTTGTCTTGGTGCGGCTGCCGAGATTGAAGGTGAGGGTGTTGGAGCTGTGATCGCGAGGGCCAACGGCTCGCTTTGGTCCAACCCGGCCAGCGCGGGGAAGAAACTTGCGTTCAACGATCTTGCTGGTGTTCTTCTCCTTGTCCTTCTTGAGGCTGGCGAGAGCCGTCTTGAGCTGCGATTCGCTCTCCTGAAGCGCTTCGTCGTGCTCCCTCTTGTATTTCTCCCACACGCGGTACCATTTGTCAGGAGTAGGAGGTTTGTAGGCGTTAGCCTTGTACTCGAGAGGAAAGTCCTTCTCTATGATTTTGATCCAGATTTCGCCCGTCTCGCCTTGGAGTTGGGGCGAGTTGACCTCGATCTGACGCAGCTGACTGGCATTGTCGACCTTGAGGAGAATCTGGCGAATAGACTGGTAGGGGAGATAATCGCCAATGCCTTCGAGGCTTCTGATGTTCTTGATGCAAGCCATGGCTGCGAGCTCCATTAAAGATTTGACGGGCATGATGGGCGAGCGCCGGGGGGATGGAAGGCGGCGGGAGGGCCTTTTATGGGCGGTTAGGTATCTGGCAAACGGCGTGTGACGTGACTTGGTGGGGAACAATAGGTAATTGACGCCTCATTGTACGGGGGCAGTGAATAGGATAGAAGTCCAAAAAGACTACTAGGTAGTCAGTGACGAACGACTGGGGCAACGGAACAGTCAGTCGAGGTGCAGCTTTCCGGGAAAAGAAGCTTTGAAGAGTCATACACGCCTTGAGTGGACCTGTTACTTCACGGTGACAGGGAGCTTATGACGCTGAGCATGCGACGAGGAAACCTATTTCTGAGAAAAGAGGTGGTGGTTGAAGGTTGACGAGGAGGCCGCAGCCTCGTCTTTATAGTGCGAGCCTCCCTGCCAACAGCCTATTCTGGCATTGAGGGTCTCGGCCGGTACCTGGCCCTAGCTTCTGTGTATCTCTCCCCGCTTCTGCCCGCTGTCAGTACCTTGAGAAGGATCCGGAGGGACTTTTCCCTCTAGCTAAAACAGACTCCGCAGGTATCGGAGTATCGATTTTAGCAGTCATGCATCATAGAAGTCAACTATAGTGGTACAACGATTCTTGGGGGGTCCATGTCCCCGCCTGTAAGTTAATCCGAGCCTTTCGAAGTTGGCCCAGGCTCAGCGAGTCACCCTGCCTACCTACCTAGGCAGGTACCTACCTACCTATCTTCCTACCTATTGTCTCGTCCTCTCCTTTTCTCTCTCCCGTCACCCCCTCCTCTTCCTCCTCCTCCTCTTCGCAAAGACACACCCGCCTATCGCCTCGCTCGTCTGTCCTGACTCATATCCGACTCAAGCCCTGCGGGTGCTGCTGGCAGCCATGGCGGACTCGGCATCATTCGTCAAGCCCGAACCAGAGGAGGAAAAACCGACGCTGCCGCTTGAGGATGAAGACTTGGACGAGGATGCGGGCGACCTGGAGTTCTACGACAAGACGACGGGAAATCACCAATTCGAGACGCTGTATCTCGCCCGTGTGCCCAGATACATGTGGGATGCCTGGCTGAAGATCACGGAGCGACTGGGCGACGACGACGAGATTCAGATCGGCACGCTGCGCACCTGGAACCAGTCCGAGGTCGACGCCGACGGCGTGACGCGCGACGTGACGAAACTGCGAATGCTACTGGACGCCAACTGCCCTGAGCACCAGCCGCTACCTCGCGAATACGAGCTTGACGTTCTCGACCGTGATGTGCAGAACCACTTCATCTTCAGCGAGGAGGATCTGCCGAGCTACAAGGCCCGCAACAAGGCTCGCGCCGAGGCCGCCAGCGCTGGAATCCCTGCCTCCTTACTGCGGCAGCGAGCGCAGGGAAACGGCCAGGAGCATGGGCCGCAACGGCAATCCTACGACCGAAGGAGCCGGTTCCAGCCTTACTTTCGCAAGGCCATCCCAAGTGAGCTCGTCCTCTGGCAATGGGCGAACCGAGGTGCTGACGGGAGCAACACAGAGAAGACCAAGATGTTTGGCAAGATCCACTACGACATACGCGTCGAGCCGCGTAACGTGCGGGATGAAGAGCGTGTACTCGCCCAGAAGCTGTTGGATGCCGAGCAATCCAAGTCCAAGTTGCAGATCATCAGCCGCAACAGCGCGTCGTCCATTATGAATCCGGGCACCGCCGTCGCGGCCCAGTGGGGAGGCAATTTCATCGTAAGCGCGGCTGGGATCTCATTGACTTGGGCTATGCTGACCCGGATGTGTGCAGAAAAACGCAGCGCAGCAGGCCAAGCCCAAGAAGGGCGAGGTATTCAAGGCGGCGCGGATTCCCAAGAACCAACTTCTGGATCTCATCTTCGACTGCTTCCGGCAGTATCAGTATTGGTCGATGAAGGCGCTCCGTCAAAAGCTGCAGCAGCCCGACTCGTACCTGCGACAGGTGCTGGAAGAGGTGGCGGTGCTGCATAAGAGCGGGCGCTTCGCCAACCACTACGGACTGAGCGACGCTTACAAGGACAAGGCGGGCAACGACGCCAAGGAGGAGGCGGCGGTGGCGGCCGACGACGTGGACGGAGATGGCGACGACGACGACGACGAAGAGCTCGAAGACGTACTGCCGGCGTAGGTAGTTGACGACGGCACGGATTGCCCGGACGGCGTTTTGGGGAGGGGTCAAGGACGAGCTCGGGTTGGTAGAGCATGATACCCGGGGAGTGGCTTGCATAGAGGGAGGCGACGACGAATAGGTCTCTTGTTCTTCGAGACTAGGTAGACGACTGCTGGCAGGCGTGAGGTTGGAATGACATGGCATTGAAGGTTCGTCATTCATCAACGGCTCACGTGCGTCGAGACATGCATCTGCAGGAGCAGAGGCCCACGTTACACGTTACATGTCTATTGCCATGATGCACCACCTCGTCTTCGACTTTGACGGCACCATAACGGTGAAGGATACTATTGGCGAGCTCGCAGCGTCGGCCGTGGCCTGGCAGCAGCAGCAGCGTCTAGGAAGCAGCCTCCAGGGCGCATGGGACGAAGCCGTACGGGCGTATTGCGCCGATTTGGCGACAGTGTCGGAGCCGACGACGGTAGAGGACGAGGCGCGATTCCTAGCGAGCGCGCGGGCCGTCGAAGAAGCCTCTCTGGAGCGAGTGAGGCTGACGGGCATCTTTGCCGGCCTGGAAGCGACGGAGCTGTCCCGGATGGGGACCTCGGCCGTGACGGACGGACGGATCTCACTACGGGCCGGTTTCGGTGCCGTCACGGAGCTCGCGGCTCGGCACGGGTGGCGAACCGACGTCATTTCGGCTCACTGGTCCGGGGCCTTTATCGGCGGCGTGCTATTCGGGGCTGGGGTCGGCGTCGGAGGCGTGACGGCGAACGAGGTTGTTGCCGACGAGGGCAGAATCGAGGGCGGAGTGACGACTTCGGGGGATAAGCTGGCGGTGCTAAAGAGGATTGTTGCTACGGGGGAAGTAGTCGTCTACTTTGGCGATTCGATGACGGACTTTGCGTGTCTGGTCAAGGGAGCGGATTACGGAGTTGCCATGGTTTCGGAGTCGGAGTCGAGGCTGGTGAAGACGCTTCGTCGGCTGGGCTACGAGGTGCCTCACGTAGGTGACATGGTCGGGCGAGGGGCGCGTGTCGGCTGGGCGAGAAGCTTTGACGATGTTGTCGAGAGCCGACTCCTTTTGCAGACGGACACATGAAGGCGAGAGATGATGGATGGGGGCTTTGTCCTCTATCCGCACATCTGAGCATCAACCGGGCTTCCCCGCCGCAATAACAAATATCCATTCATGACGCGTTCCAGTCATCCATGCACCTTGTCTGGCCCCCCNNCCTTTTTTGGCCCCCCCCCCCCCCCCCCTCAACAGCCAAGAACTCGACCAAAGAAAAAAGGAAGAGACTCGTTTCGGCGTCCGTTTGCAACCTTTATTTTAATTCGTCTTTCTTTCTTTTTACTTTCTCCTCCCTCTCTTGCCCTTTTTTTTTTATAAAAAAATATTATCAAAATCCCCCCAACATTACGCTCTTTTTTTTTTTTTTTCTTCCCCTTCCCATCTCTTCCGGCCGCGCACAAAAAGGGAACAAACAAAGAGACAGATGTGCACCTATGCTCGGACCGTCTTCCAATGCCAGCACCAGGCCTGGGGACGACTCCTGAAGCCGTGCCGCATCGCCGAGGAACAACAAGCCGGCTCATTACCGGGGTCTTCGTGTGCGCTACGGATGCCGCATGGCCTACACTCGCGCCGCGTTCCGCGACAGTGCGACAAGTGCAGCGACCTGGACCGCAAACGAAGCCTTCTCAGGGCCAAGCTCGACGAGTGCCGCGAGTTGTGCCGTCGTCACTCGTCCGCTCTCGATCTGGGGCCCGTCGTTGCGGATAGGCGCCTGTCGAGGCTGAGGGAGAGCACCGACTATTCTGTTAGGAGGAGGAGTACCATGGGCGCCGGTTTGGGACTCGGTTTGGAGTCGACGTCGGCCGATATGAGGCTTTTGGTCGATTCTTGACCCTTTTTTTTTTTTTTATTATTTTGTCTTGTTCGACGCCACCCGACTTATACGACTTGCAATTACGGATATGATTACGACGAGCGGATGCAGGATATTGGACACGTCGACGCTTGCTGAAGCGGTGGCATCCTTCTAAAGCTTCTTTTCTATTTTTATTTTTATTTCCATCTCTTTTGGTATAATGTAAATATCAACAAAAACCCACCGGTTACCAGTGGAGAAGCCGTCGTACAGAGGTGTAGAAAGGGTCATGCATGGTATCCGCTGCCCACTGGAATGCACGTTTCAAGCTGAGTCCGAACTTGCGGGCGGGATGGACGGGCCTGTCTCGGGAGTCAGTCCTCAATCCATCGATCCTTCTCGCAAGGCAGGCCAATTGTCACCATCTACCGACTAGGTACGTCAGCCAAGGCGTCCCAACACGCCAACGTAGGACTGCGGTCGACGAAGTAGCACCGACGAGGCGTAGCCTGGTTAGCTCCCCAGCCCAATCCGCCGGTCTGGGTTTTTTTTTCGGGCCCTGCCTCCAGATGTCCGCTGGCGACATGTTGCGCGATATGCTGTCGTCTGACATGCATTGCTCCATATGTCAGTCAAATACGACCCTGTTTCTTCATCCATCGGCGTGCGTCACTCCAATAGCCCAAGTTGTTCCATGGTTACGGCGGCGCCGCGTCCAAGCTCTGCGCCGGCGCACTGACGGACTCTTTTATGGCTCTCTTTCCCTCTCCCTCTCCTCTCTCCCGCCGTAGCTGCCGGCAGACGCTTTGGGCTTCGCCGCATTTTTGCCCTCCTTGTTCCGTTCGTGCTGTTTAAGATGGTGGATGGTGGCTTCATGGCTCGCACACGTCACGCGGACCATTGGGGTCTGAGACACTGGGGGCCAGCTGCTGAGACAGCGTGACGATGGCCGCATTCTCCTCTTAGTTGCTTTTTTCCCGCTTTTTTAGCTTGCACGTTGCTGCGTCTCTTGAATGTCCGTAGAACAAAGAAGGCCGAGAAGACGGACCGTAACGAGCTGTCTCATCGAAGAACTAGCTACTATCGGACGGGCGCGGATGAAAAGACGGATGGTGCGACGACATGGTTGCGAGTTCATCACATAAGCAGCCGGCACGATGCGTCGAGACGGGTTTGAGCTGAAAGGGAAATGGAAGGCTGGACGAATGGATCTTCATCGGCCAGGTATTGAAGACCTGTTATGCGGGTGGCGCAGCCCTGGGGTGTGGGGTATCGGGCACTTGGCTCTTGGAATGCGGGACGTGTATCCGCTAATTCATAAATCGATAGATGCATAGTCCCATATACCGCATAACCACATGTCGTTCATACGCACACGGTGTGCAAACCAACGGCAACCGGTAGCTGCAATGTAGCAGCATCTAGTCCATCCTTTGGTGAGCAAGCAGCAAGCAAGAAACAGCACAGCATCATCAGCATAGAATCCATGACGAAAGAGGGGCGATAAACTTCCGGAGCAGCGTCATGACCGGGCTGCCGCCCAGACGCGCCATGCCTTTCCTGGGTATGCATGCAAAGTAGACATCACAACGGTAGAAGAGCAGCCAGGGGCAGCTGAAGCATCGCGCAGGCATGGCACAAAGGGAGAGCGCCGGTCAGCCCGTTAGCGCGCGACGATGCCTTGCGACCTTTTTTTTTGTCAGCGAGGGTCCCCAGCCCCCCCCCCTTGCGCGCCGGACTCTGGTGGGATAACTCCGGTGCTTTCGTCAGTCAACAACAGCACCTTGTTCCAGAACAGACCCAGACACGGTTTATATTGGTTAGGGGCTTTAAAAAAACCCAAGCTGTCTGGTCTAATGCCTGTGTGTCCCGTCGGGATACCACCGCCGAGAAGCTTGTCGTCGACGATGCAACTCGGGAAGGGACACCATGTTCCCCAGCCGCCGCCACGAGGGTCCCTAGCTGGGCCGCGCCGCCCGGTCGCTCAACGTCATGGAATCGATCCGACAGAGGCGCTTCGGGAGTCTGTCGTCGCCTAGGGCCATGGAGTCCCCGGGGGGCCGGACCGCCAAGGCCCGACCTCAGGCTTTGCCCAGCCTCCCTCTCCTCTCCCCCTCCCCCCTAATGGAGACAAGAAGAAAAGATGGGCCCCTTGCCTGAAAGGGACGGCATCGCGCGTGGGGAGGACGGGGAGTGGGCGCCAAAGGGGGCGGCGGTCAATTAAACGGCAGCACGGCAGCACTCACGCACACACTGTTACATCAAGCGCCGACCATTCGACAAAGACGCATTAGCACAGCCCTCGGCAATCTCGCGGCCCCTTTGGCGCCCGACGAATGCTGCCTTGGAAGATGGATGCTGCGTCGGCGCGTACTGTATGTAGGGACCCGGCCTTGCACGGTACCTACGTTAGCGCACATCAGCAGCTTCGAGCATACCTGCCTACCTAGGTAGGTAGGTGGGTAGCTATCTACAGTGAGGTTTGATTCGCACACGGTACGCGCCGCATTCCGTCTGTCTTTTCCTCTGGGGCATACCCGTCGCGGCGCGCCCTGAGACCAACTGACTTTGCCTGCCTGCCAACCGGACAGGGGACGTGCGCGGAAGCCAGCTCAATTACGGTCGGGAGGGGTGTGCGGCTAGCCTTGCTGGAGATCAGGGGTGGTTTTCCGAGGCGTTGGCGTCGAAATCCCGACCGGTACTGGTAGTAGCACGGAGATATCGAGTAGGTACCTGTCCCGCAGACACTGCGCCGAGTGATACCCCGCTGCTTACTATCCTGTACCCGCCCCCACGGCTCTCAAGGGCCGCATCCGTGGCCCCGTGGCACTCCCTCGTCCATTCATGGACAAGGAACCAGTCACCAACCAACCTCACCGTCCTGCCCAGTCCTCAGATTACTGCTACCTACTTATGACCCCCGTGATGCCCACCGCCGCCCGCCGTCCGTCGCCGACTCCCCCTTTCGCCTCTCCGCCCATTTCCGCGTCTACTTCTCCGTCTACTTCTTCGCCTCCTGTCACTGACTCTCCTACAACGTCTCGTTATTACTCCGCCGCCAACGTCTCTTCCTCGTCGCCTCGTGCTTCCGCCGTGCCGCTCCCTCTCCCCCGTCCGCTGACCGCCTCGTCGCCCGTTGTTCCGTCGGCCCGCCAACGCTCCGGCTCGTCGTCGGCGCCTCAGCCCGTCAGCCTCGCTCGATTCCCGGCCCTTGGCGACGAATCCTCACCATTCGTCGTCGCCACCGCCACCGCCGCCGCCTCCTCGTCCTCGTCCACGTGCCAGGGTCGCCACCTCGGCGACGATATCGAGATGGAGCCCGTCGTGGGCCACCGGCGGCGGAAAAGCAGCCTGATCCATCCCGTAGGCGGCCACCGCGACCGTCTCTCCATCACCATCCCCCGTGATGCGTCCCGTTCCCTTGACGATCATGCCGTCCGTTCCGCCGACCCCGTCAAGACCGATTCCGCCAGCGACAGCTCTAGCGACGACTCCGACTCCCACCTGGACGAGGAGATGGGCCTGTCCAGCAAGGACCGCAGCCGCAGACGGAGGTCGCGTCGGAGGAACAGACGGCTGGATAACCGCATTGCCAGGGAAAAGGATGTCCCCGTCGATGAGCTGAGAGAGGCAGACCACGACGTTCTGAGACGGCTGGTCGTCAATGGCATCTTTATCCTGCTGTGGTACATGTTTTCCTTGTCCATCTCTCTCGTGCGTTACCTCGCCCCCTTTCCCCTTTTTCTTCACTCCCTTGAGACTCAGCCACTGACAAAAAGACTGGAAATGGCAGTACAATAAATGGATGTTTGACCGGGATCGTCTCAACTTTGCCTTTCCGCTCTTCACCACCGCCATGCATATGCTGGTCCAATTCGCCCTCGCCGGCCTCGTTCTCTACTTCGTGCCTTGGCTGAGGCCCCAACAGTCGCACAACTCGGACGGCGGCAGGTCGCGGCACGAGACGGAGCCCACCAGCTCCGTCATGTCCAAGATGTTCTACCTGACGCGCATTGGGCCCTGCGGTGCCGCGACCGGGCTTGACATTGGGCTTGGCAACGCCTCGCTCAAGTTTATCAGCCTCACCTTTTACAGTCAGTATAAGCCGTCCCTCCCTGTACCTCTCATGTCTCCCCTGCTAACCGTAGCGCTTCTAGCCATGTGCAAATCATCGTCCCTGGCATTCGTCCTACTCTTTGCTTTCCTCTTTCGTCTGGAAACGCCTACCTGGCGTCTCGTAGCCATCATTACCGTCATGACCATGGGTGTCATCCTCATGGTCTTTGGCGAGGTCCAGTTCAAGCTCGGCGGCTTCGTCCTCGTCATCTCCGCCGCCTTCTTCTCCGGTTTCCGCTGGGGCCTCACGCAGATCCTGCTACTGCGCAATCCGGCCACGTCGAACCCCTTCTCTAGCATTTTTTTCCTCTCCCCCGTCATGTTCGTCACCCTCCTTTTCCTCGCCATCCCCGTCGAGGGCTTCGGTCCCCTTTGGGAGGGGCTCAAGACGTTGAGCGCCGAGTGGGGCGTCGTCATGACGCCGCTCTTCCTCCTCTTCCCCGGCTGCATCGCTTTCCTCATGACGGCCTCCGAGTTCGCTCTGCTGCAGCGGACTTCCGTCGTCACTCTCTCCATCGCCGGCATCTTCAAGGAGGTCGTCACCATCTCGGCCGCCTCCGTCGTCTTCCAGGACCATCTGACGCTCATCAACATCGTCGGCCTCCTCACCACCATGGCCGCCATCGTCGCCTACAACTACATCAAGATCAGCAAAATGCGCCAGGACGCACAGGTCGACGTCCACGGGCGGCACGCCGAGCCCAGTCCGCTCTCACCCTCCAGTCCCGCCGGCAGCACGAGCGAAGTCGACGCAGACGACGAGGCGGAGGAGACGGCTGGCTTGTTGCACCAGCCGCAGTCACAGCAGCCTGACTTGGGTCCCGCGCTCGTCACCTCGGACGGTGACATTCAGCCCAACTTGCTACCTCCGCCGCAGCAGTCGCCGATTGAGGCCGACGATAACAAGCTGGGACGCTTGGATTGACCGGTGCAGGCATCTGGGTCGCATAATTGCATCTTTTGATTTAGGTTTTTGCCACCGCAGGCCTGGTTTTTTTTTTAATTAAAGAAAACAAAAACGTTATCATCTAGCTATATTTGCAGGACGGGTATCGGGCGTCGAGGTATCCGAGTCAATTTCTTTGGACAGGAAGTGGGATTCGCACGTCCACATATTGACATGATGTCGATGGCGGTGATCCGGTTCGGGCCACGACGCTGACGCTACATCAGACGGGAACGAGGTGCTATAAAATGTGGGATTTGTGCACTCACACATGGACAGGGGGGACAGTAAAGAAGGGCACGCAATAGATACCCAATGGACAAGAATAATGTCGAGTTGTTGGAGGCGGGGAGTCCTCGCTTCCGACCCTGTGATGTAGTTGTATGACGTCTATCGACTTAGAGTTAATGGAGTGCGCCACCTGAAAAGTCGACGTTGTGAAGCTCGAGTAACGTTTGAGAAGTATAAACCACAGAGGAGCAGAGATGAACCGCATGAAGAACCGCCTCTCACAACCGGTTGCGTCCCACAGATGAGCAGCAGAGAAACGCCAAGCAGAAGTAAGCCAATAGAAACGCCACTGGCCGGGAGAATGCCATGATTGTAGTGAAGATGTAATCCAAAAAAAAAAAAAAAAAGTAAGAAAGAGAAGTGCGCCCAGAAAAAAGACAAAGGGAAGGCAACGGTAGTCAGTACCTACCCACCGCATGCCGTGGCTAGCCCAGGAGTCGCAGTCCATTCTTGGTCTTCTGTCCGGGCTTGGTGACGCCCGCTCCGGTGACGGGACCGAGACTGGGCTCGTACCCAGCGACGACGGAACCCCCTCCGCCTCCGGAACCGTTGTTCTTCTTATTCTTGTTGTTGTTCTTGCCGCCGGCGTTCTTGCCGCCGCCGCCGCCGCCGCCGCCGCCGCCCTTTGTCTTGTCCTTGACGCTCGAGACCTTGATCTCGGTGTTTGCCTTGCGGACGACGACCGGGTGGCTCTGGATGTATTTCCCGTTCATCTCCTTGGCGGCTTGGAAGAAGTCGTCCGGGTTGCTGAAGCTGACGAAGCCGTAGCCCTTTGACTTGGTGGTGCGCTTGTCGCGGATGACGCGCGCCTTTTGTACCGACTTCCAGCGGGAAAAGGCCTTGAGGAGGGATTCGTCCGTCGTCTCACCAGCGAGGTTGCCGACGAAGAGGCGTAGGTGGGACGGGTCCCATTCGAGCAGCGTGTCGTCGGTCCATTTCTTGCCGCCGCCCTGGCGCACCACCGTCTTCTTCTTGTCCGGGTTCGCGGTCACGGCCGGAGAGTCGGGCTTGGCGGGCTCCGAAACTAGGCCAAGGGGCTTGCCGTCGCGGCTGATTTGGGGAATGCCGTTGTAGGTGCTCTGCCATTCGGCGATCTGCGCCGCCTCGGACGGGTCGAAGGTGCTCGCAGCGGTGCCCGGCGCGGGGAAGGGGTTCTGAATCTGCGGCGGCGCGTAGCTCGAGGTGGCGTAACCGCTGACGTTCTGGGAACCGTAGCCCGGCTGTTGGGGAGGCTGCTGAGGAGGCTGCTGTTGTTGCGACGGCAGCTGAGCGTGCTGAGGCTGCTGCTGCGAGCCGTAGCCGTAGCCCGGTGTGGCCGAGTTCACCCCGGGCGCAGAAGCGGTGTAGCCCGGATACGAGGAGGAAGAGTATGCAGCAGCGGATCCGTACTGAGCGGAGGCGCCGTAGTGGGAGCGAGGTGGATAGTTGCTCGGAGAGGCATAGTTGCTCGCAGCGGCGCCGGAATAGTTGGCGGAGCCAGGAGGATATGTCCCGGGGGCCTGGAAAGGCTGAGCCGAGGCAAAGGCCGGCCTGAAGCCCTGTTTGCTGTTGGAGGACGCCGGCGGTCTCGCGGGAAGCGAGTTGGTGGTGCCTGGAGGCGGCGCGTATGCCATAATAAACAACCAGAGCGATGGGGGCTTTGGCTTCTAGCGTGTGCGGCACGTACCTCGAGCTGACTGACTGCGCTCAAAGCTTACCTCCGGGGGCGCCTTCTCAGGGTCACCGGCCAGGGCTTGTTGGTGAATGATGGGATGACGAACGACGTTATTATTTGAAGGTTTTTTTCTCCCCTCCGCAAGTTGCGACGGGAAGATGTTGAGCAGACTGCGTCAGACGAAGGGTGCTAGTAAGTCACGTGCTCGCTGTTGCAGCGGTGCCTGACGGAGGAGCCAGTACAGTACGAATACGAATACGACTCCATGCTTCCTGAACGGCGCAACCCGGTATTCGAACACACACGTTGGAGACGAGCAGATAGATGATGGAAGATATGCGTCTCGATCCAAGCTTGCTCATTATGACATGGACCAAAGGATCTGCCACTGAAGAACTGAAGATGGTGACTACCTATTCGCACAACAGTCGCAAAGAACTCGCGAGCCCAGCTTTCGAGACAACGCAGGAAGATGAAACGAAGCGCGTCTCAAAAAAATAGACACCTAGCTAGTACCTACCTATCATCGGCGCCCAAGGGGGTAGCATCCTGTTCCCTCCCCTTCAAGACTGCTGCAGCCGAGACTGAAGTTCAAGGGACAGAGCAAACAGCCCGTGTAGGGAGGTATGTAGGTGGGTGGCTGGGTAACTTCTGCATCCCGCCACTTGTCTGGTCGGCCCCAAGGGAGAGGCAGCAAGCGCACAGGCCTGATGCGGCGAATAGGCCGGCTGCTGCCGTCATGCCTGATGCGGCTGGAGCATCCGACAATGCCGAGCAAGCCTGCGGGCCTGGGCGCGTCGTCGTTGGGCAAGCTGACATCGACGAGGCAGCTGGTCAGGCAGAGAGGATTGTCCAGAAGCCCTTGATGAATGGAAATCAGGCCGAAGAAGATTGCTGACAGCAGTTCGCACTGCAACCCAAGTGCTTGTCCAGTAGCTGTATACGCCAACTCGGGCCTCTCTGGCACTTCCCAGCTACTTGTTCCTACTAGCACATCCTTTACAGCTACCCGCTTTTCCGTCCGCGCCTCCGAATCGGCCCGTCAGCTTCCAACTCTCCCTCTTAATCCTCCCTCATCCTCCTCGGCAACCTCCTTCGTCCGCCTCTCCAAGCTCTTCGATAAAGCCTCACATCGACACCTCTACTGCCTCCCAACCCTCATCTCCGCCGATTTTCCACCGTCGTTCCGCTGCCAAAGCCATCATGTCTGGCCCCGTGTAAGTTGCTGCTCGTTCTTTCGTCTTCTACCCCGCCACCCCGCCACCCGAAACTGGGCATCGCCGCCCCTCGATGACCTCACTTCGCGCACTTTTTTTCCCCATCATCGTGAGAGTTTGGGCCACGCGTCACTGGATTTTGGCGTCTTGAAATGGACCGCGCTCATCCGGTCGACGCAGCGCCCGCCTCGCCAACATCAGGCTGGGCGGCGTCCAGCAAACCTCTCCTTCCGTTGACGAGGCTAAGTGCCCTGCTGACAATGCTGCCAGCGCTGATCTGGGCCTTATTGGCCTTGCCGTCATGTGAGTCCCCAGCGTGCCCTTTGCCCGAACGGATACTGATATCCGTCCAGGGGACAAAACCTCATCATGAACATGGCGGATCACGGCTTCACCATCTGCGCCTTCAACCGAACCGTCTCCAAAGTCGACAAGTTCTTGGAAAACGAGGCCAAGGGCAAGTCCATAGTCGGCGCACACTCTATTCAAGAGTTCGTCGGCAAGCTCAAGTCTCCCCGCCGCATCATGCTCCTCGTTCAGGCCGGCAAGCCTGTCGACGAGTGGATTGCCAATCTTCTGCCCCTTCTCAGCCCTGGCGACATCATCATCGACGGCGGCAACTCTCATTTCCCCGACTCGAACCGCCGTACCCAGGAGCTGAAGCAAAAGGGTATCCGGTTCGTCGGCTCCGGCGTCTCCGGCGGCGAGGAGGGTGCCCGATACGGCCCCAGCCTGATGCCAGGCGGCAACGAGGAGGCCTGGCCGCACATCAAGGACATTTTCCAAAGCATCGCCGCCAAGAGCGACGGTGAGGCCTGCTGCGAATGGGTCGGAGACGAGGGTGCCGGCCACTACGTCAAGATGGTCCACAACGGCATCGAGTACGGCGACATGCAGCTCATCTGCGAGGTAGGCAACGCAACCTCGAGGTTTTTTTTTGGACAGAAGGACGCTGACATGCTTTCAGGCCTATGACATTATGAAGCGCGGACTCGGCCTCTCCAACAAGGAGATGGGCGACGTGTTCGCCAAGTGGAACAAGGGCGTCTTGGACTCGTTCCTCATCGAGATCACTCGCGACATCATGTACTTCAACGACGATGACGGAAAGCCACTCGTCGAGAAAATCCTGGATCAGGCCGGCCAGAAGGGTACCGGCAAGTGGACAGCCGTCAACGCGCTCGACCTGGGCATGCCCGTCACCCTCATCGCCGAGGCCGTTCTGGCCCGATGCTTGTCCGGCATTAAGGATGAGCGGGTGCAAGCATCGGGCAAGCTTGAGTATGTCAGCCGCTGCGGCGGAAAGTTCGAAGGCAACAAGGAGCAGTTCCTGGACGATCTTGAGCAGGCCCTGTACGCCTCCAAGATCATTTCTTACGCCCAGGGCTTCATGCTCATGCAAGAGGTGAGTGTCGGCCACGCGCCCAACTGTACCGTGTTTGCTGACTGAAGCTCGGACTAGGCGGCCAAGGAATTCGGGTGGAAGCTTAACAAGCCTTCGATTGCACTCATGTGGCGCGGCGGCTGCATCATCCGCTCTGTCTTCCTCAAGGACATTACGGCGGCGTACCGCCAGCAGCCTGATTTGAAGAACCTTCTGTTCGACGATTTCTTCAACAAGGCCATTCACAAGGCGCAGCCCGGCTGGCGAGACGTGGTGGCCAAGTCGGCACAGTTGGGCATCCCGACGCCGGCCTTTTCGACGGCCTTGTCGTGGTTCGACGGCTATCGAACCAAGGACCTGCCGGCCAACCTGCTGCAGGCGCAGCGCGACTACTTTGGCGCGCACACGTTCCGCATCAAGCCCGAGTCGGCCAACAAGAAGTACCCGGAGGGTCAGGACATTCACGTCAACTGGACCGGACGCGGCGGCAATGTGTCGGCCTCTACGTACCAGGCGTAATGACCACTTTGGTATAGTCAGGGCAGGTTGGAAAGAGAGCGACCGGCAGGGAGTTGAGCAAGGTATGGCGGGTGATGGCCGCAGATTCTTGAATAGCTGGGCTCTGATGAAGCATACTGGTGCTCAGTACGGGGACGGAGGGTGGTTGATGTGAGACGGCGAGGATCAGGAAGAAGAAAGGGTCGCCAAAGCAAAGGGGGAAGAAGATGGATGTCGTAGAAGAGAGAACGAAGTAGACGCGGACGAAGAAGTAGAAGAGGTCGGTGAAAGAAGAAAGAGGGTGATGAGAAAAAAGGCTGTAACATTGGTAACGAGGTGTGTGCGTGGGGGTGAAGGAGAGAGAAATGAGAGAAGCATTAGTAAATGCTGCGTTGGAGAATTAAGAGGAGATAAGGGTTGTTGCAAAAGAGAAGAGAGAGAGAGAGAGAGAGAGAGACGGGGGAGAGAGAGAGAGAGACGGGAGAGAGAGAGAGACGAGAAGAGGGAGAGACGAGAGAGAGATAGACGAGGAGGAGGTGAGAGATGAAAAGTAGAAAGACGAGGAGAGGAGGATCGAGGCGACCCCACTCTTTCGAAACACGTGATCGGCTTGGGATATCTTGCGGGACCCAGACTCGATCGAGGGGGAGAGTCGACGAACAACGTCAAGCGTTTTTCATCATCATCTCGTCTGTGGCATTATCACAGCCTCCAGGGCCTCCTCCCCCTCCTCCCCCTCCTCCCTCCCCTTCCCCCTTCCGGCCCAGGATGGCGCAGCAGGACCCCAGTCACAGCGTCCCCCCGGACCTTGTACGTTTCTATCTATTCTTCCCTCTCGTCAAGGTCGACGACCGCTGAAAGAAAAGCCATGAGCAGATGTCCCACGTCCATCTCATATCCGCCTTTCGCTACCCGACAATGCCGCGACTCGATCTCAACGAAGTTGCCAAATGGCTGATGAGCGCCCCCTCCGTCGCCCGCGACCGCGCCCCCTTCTTCTGGACTTACCTCGACAAGCCGACCGACGGCACCATCCTCCTGACCTGGCAGCCGCTGCAGAGGCTGGGCACCAACTTTGCCACCGACGGCTTCGTCTGGGCGCCTCCCGAGCAAGTCTATAAGCAGGACCTGGGCAATGGCCTGGTAAGCGCGCCGCGACTGATGCCTCGACCCTCTAACTCTGTCTGACTGACCTCTCCCGACGCGCTAGATGCTCGAGATCTACTACCTCAAGTCTGGATACATGATAGGCGAGCAGTACGCCCTTCACGCCCGCCGTCGCTTCCGACTCGTCCCCGTTCCGGGCCATCCCAACCCGCCTCAACCCGACATGAGCCTGTTCATCGTCCATTACGGCCCTTCCGAGCCCAACGACCGCATCCCGGCCGCCGCGGTCCCCTACGACGAGCGCGTCAACGCCATCATGCAGCAGCGCCACTACATCCTGCGCGCTGGTCAGATCCGTCGGAAGGAGTTCATGCTCTCCGACCGCGTCAACTGGCCCTCGCTGCCGGAGCTCACCCGTCAACAGATGGGCCCTCAGATGCTCCCGCGCGGCGTCCCCCAGCAGATGGCCTATCCATCCCAGCCAATCCACGGGCCGCCAATCAAGCGTCCCCGTCACGGCCCGCTTCCGGGCGGCCAGCAGCCCGCCATGCCGGCCATGCCCGAGCAGGCCTTTGTTGAAGACGAGGAGGACATCACGAGGGGCGACATGTTCGATTCCCTGACACAGCGCGACATCTCCCTGAGCCGGTACCAGCAAAACCACGAGTGGATGGAGGAGATCCTGTCGTCGGCCTACAGGATGAATCAGATCACCCCGGCAGATTTGAATCTGGGCCTCAAGGGCGAGTTGGCTTCGCTGACCGAGGGCATCTTCACCGCACAGGGCGCTGAGGTCCTCGCCCGGACGCCCGAGAAGCCCTACATCGGCCGTCTAGAGCCCGGGCTTGCCGACGAGTTCCGCAAGCGGGTCAAGGAGCATTGTGAGACGACGTTGGCCGAGATGGAGACGATGCGCGCCGCCCACGCCGAGGCCATGGCCGAGTTCAAGAAAAAATCCATCTACGCCGAAAAAGAGGCCGAGCTGAGGGCCATTGGCAGGGTGGCGTCGCCCAATGCCGAAGGCGAGTCGGACCAAGAAGACAACGAGGGCAGCACCCGGCAATACTTCAAAAAGACGGAGGAGGAGGTGGTCAAGGAGGTCGAGGCAGCCGTGGGACGCAAGATCGAGAGACTGCCGCTCAGCAGGCGCCTGAATCAGGGCGGTTACCAGCCTCCAGCCTCCCAGGCGGCGCCCGCCGTGCCCAACCCGGTGGCGCAAATGTCGCGACAACAGTCGGGTGCGGGATCGCAAAATAGTGGTCTCGTGGCGGGCGAATCCGACACCGACATGGGCGGCACGGCGGCCGGGCTACTGGACCAGATGCACACGGGCTTCTCGTCTCTATCGACGCCCGTCAACAACTTTCCCACGCCACAGGCACAGCTATCGGCGGCGCAGTCCAATGCCGCGACGCCCCTGAACGGGCCCAACGTGCCGTCACCCGCGCCGACATCGGCGCCCACGGCCTCGACTGCCCCTCAGCAGGAGCAAGCCGACGTAACCATGGAGGGCACCGAGACGCCGGCCAAGAAAGAAGAAGATCGAAACACGGCACCAGACCAAGGCACCGGCAGCGGCGACTGGGTCGTGGTTCCCAAGAGCGGAGAAATGTCCGATGGCCAAAGCGGCCAAGGCCGTCCGGCCGGACCGAACGCCTCGTCGGGCGAAGCGGCGAAGCCCACCTCGGCGCCGGCCCCCGCCGCAGCAGGAAAGCCCGTCTCGGCGGCAGCGACGCCGGCCGTGACGGACGGCGGCTCGGCCACGTTTGATCAGAACGACTTCAGCTCCCTCGGCGACCTCGACACCGCCGGCGACGCCCTTTCCGGCTTCGACGCGCCTGACCTGGACGGCGCGGCGGGGGAGCTGGGCGAAGGGCTGGACCTCCAGATGGACATGGAGGACTCGGCCTTTGGAGACGCCTTCCATGGTGTCGAAGCGTCTGACACGCCGGGCGCCCAGGAAATGTAATGCCAAAAGACGAGGAGCCCCATGATTGGGTGGATGACGAACGACGGAGACATACCCCTTAATCCGTCGCTGTCGGCGGTGTCTGGTGTACTGTATAGTTTCTTCCCCCCTTTTTGTTTTCTTCTTCTTTTCCTTCTATATATCCATCCTCCTTCTCCCGTCCTCAAGGCGACTTTGACCATTGACACGGCCGCCAGCAAAAATAAACCAGGCGGCAGCTTCTCAGCAGCAAGGGGCAGGAACTCGATGGAAGGCGGGCGCTATACAACCGATATACAGAGTCATCTTTTTCCCAGTAGCACACAGCTCGAGTTACAGCGACGAGACAAAACTAATGCGATGAAAAAAAGGTGTAGGCAGCAAGCAAGCAAGCAGGTTTGTTCTTCTTTGCAGGTGTGTTACATACTTTGCATGTGTGCAGTTTCGCCGTACAAGACTCGTCGAAATGTCCAGACTCGGCCGCTCCGTCGGGCTCGCTTTCCTTTCAATGCCAGCGCGCGGAACGGCATCACTATAGACTCTTTTGCCCCTTTTCCGGTCTCCCCCCTCCTCTCCTATATCTATTATACCCCTTTGTGGAGTTTTCCCCTTTCCAACAGGTTAAATTTTTTTTTTTGGTTTGTTTGCGGCCGGACAGTTTTCCCGCAGTGGAATGGCTCGGCGACTCACCGTGGTATCAAAACAAAAAAAGAGACCATACGGCCTCTCCTCTCCCACTCACAGAAAGGAAGAGAAGAAGAAGAAGAAGAAGAAGAAGAAGAAAAGGGGGAGAAAAAAAAATTGCGTTCAGGCTCGTGTGCCCATGGCGTTGCGTATGTTCTCATATCGACTAGCTGGATAATCGAGCTGATTATCCGTAGTCTCGAGCATGGAGAGATGGCGAGCCATGGTATCGACGAGGCTCTGCGAGCCGTCCTTGTCACCCGAAGCCTCCCAGAAAAAGGCGCCACCGAGAGTCTTGTCGCGGATATACTGGGCCTTGATCTGGGTGCTGTTGACGGTGTCGTGGGAGACGAGCGTGCCCTTTCCCTTGTCGAAACTCCAGGCCGAGCCGATGGACTTGTTGAGCTCGACGCTGGCGCCTGGGAGGGGGAGGTTGCGGTACAGCATGGTGCCCCCTTGTTCCGGCGGGGTGCCCGTGCCGCTGTACGGCTGGCCGAGGCCGCTGGTGTGGGTGAAGGATCGGCCGTAGAGAGGGAGGCCGAGCTTGATCTTGTTCGGGGCGATGCCGTGCGATGTGTAGTCCTTTACGGCCTGGTCGGTGCTGAACTTTGTGCTTTCCAGATTGTTCGTGTCGGTGTAGAGGTTGGCCTGATGGCCCGTCGTCTTGTCCCAGGAGCCTGCGTAATCGTAGGCCATCAAGTTCCAGCCATCGAGGTAGCGATCCATGTCGGAAAACTTCATGAGGTTATACTTGTCCGGCCCGGCCGACGTGGCCACCGTCAACAGATAGTTGTACGTCTGGTTCTGCGACGTCTGGAGCTTCGTCAGAGACTCGCGAAGCGCCTTGAGAAGCTTGACGAGCGCAACGGCTTCGGCCTCGTCTTTGGGATACTCCCAGTCGATGTCGATTCCGTCCATGCCCCAGTCGCTCATGAGGGCGACGGCGCTCGAGGCCATTGTCGCGCGCCCCTCGTCCGTCATGGCGACGGCAAACTGGCCATTTTGTGACGCCGTGTAGCCGCCGATGGAGAGGATCGTCTTGAGCTTTCGATTCTTCATCTTGTGCACGTACATTTGCTCGACGCAGCCGCATGCGTTTTTGCCGGGCACCGTGTTCGAGCTATGGTTGAAGATCTTCTGGACGTCGGCGTAGGGATCACTTGATACGCTGCGTAATGACCGTCTTTCGTCAGCGCTTGTTTTGTTCTGCCATTCTCGCCCCTTTCGACACTCACACAGTCCCATCCTTGTCTATCTTGGCAAAGGCGTAGAAGAGGTGGGTGATTTTGTTGGCTGGGATTTCCTGAGGCTCGAGCGCGTGATCAGGGGAATAGATGCCCCTGGTCGCAAAACAATATTAACAACAACAGCTCAAGACGCCCAAAAAAACAAGGAAGGGGGGG
>LAZP02000093.1:671-47253 GCA_001272575.2 Ophiocordyceps unilateralis
GGGACACTGCCTCGATGATCTGCTGAAGCCGGCTTAAAAACGCCCCCTTCCACCCACCCTCCCCTTCCCCTCCCCCCCACTCTTCCCCCCCCCCCCCCCTTCCCGTCATCACTTGGCCCGAGCCAGCTCGTCTTTCTCTAACCGTCTTCCCATGCGCCGACCGTCACTCTCAGCTCCTCCGTCCGACAAGGCTTTGGCCAAGGAAATGTGATATAATGAAAGGGGGCGGCGAGGAAAAAAGAAAAGTCAACGGAGAGGAGTAAAAGAGGAGAGAGGAAAGAGCACGAGAGATGACAAAACGAAAACGTCCAGTTATCCGTTTCCCGCCGTCCCATCGTAGGCCAGTCTAAGGAAAAAAAAAGAAAGGAAAGAATCCGAACACCAGGTGAGCGGCGCCTCGGAAAAAGGAAGCACGGTCTCCAGACCGATGAGACGCAGTCTGTAAGCCGCCCAATCCGCTGGCGGGCAGGGGCAGCACCCAACAAGAGCCCGTGAAAACCGTAACTCCACGTGGAACATGCAGCCCGAAGAGATACCAGCAAATGACATCCGGAGCTGCACTCCTCTGCAGCCGATGCCCGTTTGGGCGGATGCAGGCAGCAAAATCGAGGGCAACTACCGTCGACGTTAATGTGCGCGTTGGCGAGTGTTGGCCAAGACGGGTCTGGGCCGTTGCCCGACAGACGCGTGCCGGTTCGACGAGGTTCGAAAAAAAAAAACAAGGCGAGTCGGACTGGTCCTATGCGCAGGAGCGACACAGATGGAGCTTGCAGTAGATGCACTCATAGATGACCCAGTGAGGCCCGGAGCGGCACTGCTGGCAGATCCATTGCACCAATGTGCTGTCCGACTTGATTATTCGGAACGAGTGAGCGCAAGAGTTGGCCATGGTGTAGAGCAACGGGACGAGATGGTGTGTGGTAGTGGAGGGTCGTCTGCATCGACAGGTTGATGAGGAATCCCGTTTGGACGTCGTCGAGCTTGATTGGACCAAGAAAGACGTGAGCAGTTTCAGACAAGGCAAGGTTGGAAGGCCGAGAGGGAGGAGGCCCTTTTTATAAGCCAAAAAAAAACCGGGATGACCGAGGTGGTGCAGCCAAGGGCTCCGGACAGGAGCGGGAACTTGGTTTGTAGAATGCCAACGGTGATGAGATCCAGGACACAAGGTGGAACACGTAAATCGGGCCAGGAGACGAGAAGAGTAAGATTGAGCAGCAAGCAACCTTGCTTGTCCGTCTCGCCTGCTTCAGTCAGGGCTGTGACCGTTGAACGAATCGGGATCCGCCCGTGAGCTCTCTGGCTTGCCGTCGACAGAGGAGGGGGGGGGGGAGATGTCGTTTCGCGGCAGCGTTCATTCGCCAACGGGCTCGAGCAAAAATAGAGAGACAGGGAAGCTTCGACGAGGTGTAAACGGTCAAGGTCCCGATTCCCTGTTTGTGCTATTTCTTTTGTTTTTTCCCTCTGACCTCTCTTTCTTTTTTTTTTTTTTTTCCTAAGAGGAGGAGGGGAGGGGGGGGGGGAAAGGAAACGGTCCTTCACCCCTCCTCCCCTTCCCCGGGGAAGGGAGCCCTCCGTTTCCGGGCCGCTGACTTTAGCGGGAAGGTCGATGGCGTGAGGAAACGGCAGACTGACGGGGGGAGGCGTGAAAAATGTGAGGAGAGCAGAAGGTGTTGGAAGCGAGGGAGTGGAAAATTGGGATGAAGTCAAAAAAAAAAAAAACCCCCCAATAAGTGTGTAGGTAGGTAGGTACTCGGTACACGCAGTGGAGGACGACGGCACTAGCAGGCAGCAGCTACCTTCCCCAACCTGCCTACCTACCTACCTAGGTACTAAGAGTAGGTAGGTATGCACACGACAGTCCTTCCTGCCCTGATTGCTCTAGGGCGACGGGACGGCGGCAAGAGCAGGCGAGGAGGCGGGTCTTGTCCCGGGTCCGGCTTTTCCCGGCCATGGTCGTGTATCGTGTCCAACCACCACATCGTCTTGTCGGCCTAGAAGAGAGTTCTGATGCCCGGATCGTGGACTTGGGCTCACATCAGACAGGCAGCCATCTCCAGCATCATCCACCGGCAAAACGACCGACCGAACCTGAGATTGATAACCAACTCCTCTCACCCCTCTCACCGGCGCTGCCCTTCACACCCCTTTCTCAGCCTGTCCACCCACCCGTTCAGCCGCTCGCTTTTGCTGGACCCGGCCGTCCCCGGTGAACCACGCGTCTGACAGCGACAGGGGCAGAGCCTCCACGCGGCAGCCCACGAAACGGCCATCTCCTCTCAGGAAGTGGCAAGGCGAACCGAAGGCCTCGGGTACCTACCTCTCCAGTCTCTCTCTCTCTCTCTCTCTCTCTCTCTTTCTCCCTCTCTCTGTCTCGACGTCGGCCGTCAGACTCCGAGGATAGAGCCACGCACACGGTACGGTAGCCAATTGCTTCCGTCCGAAATCTCCCGTCGGGCATACATGGAGCCCAAGTGCTTTCTCGCTTCAGCTCCGTCGGCGCTCGTGAGGCCACGCCATCAGCCCGTCTCCCCTTTCCCCCCCTTGTCTGGAACGGCAATGGAAGCTTCCAATCTCGCTTCCGTTTGCGCTGCTCGTTGCACATGGGGGGGGGGGGCAAACTGTGTCGATGGACGACGCGGCTTGCCCGTTTCGGCTCGCCAACAAACGTGCTGAGCGTTTGCAACAACAAATGGCTGATTTCAGCGGCACGCATCGACGCCTTTCGGCCATGCCGCACACTATCACAGTGCAGGCGACGGTCCAGTAATATATCATGTCAGTTGAGCTGTCGAGCCGAGGCCGGCTTCGATGGCAATGGCCGGACCTGTCGTTCGGGCAACGTCCATATACATACGTACATACTCGCAGCATCACGTTGCATCACATGATGCGGGCCGTTGGGCAGCATCCCTGCCCACGGTCCAGAGACGACGTGCCTTGCATGGTGACTGACGTGGAGCGAGAGCTGAAGCTGTGCTACATACGGACGCAAACTTCAATTTGGCGGGGGTGCAAGGGTCAAGGTTTCCCAAGACGAGCCGTCTGAAACGAGGCAACCTGCTCCCTTGGGACCGACGCTCGGCATTAGGCTCACAACAATGAAAAGTCACCCGGTCAGGAAGCAGAGGTTGCTGCCGGCTAATATCGCCGAACGATGCAGCCGCTGCTCAGTTTGGCGACGTGCAGCCGCGGCACCGTTTCCGTATGGGCCTCGATCCGTCCGAACTCTTCGTTTGACCCTGGCCTGCTTCCACACTCTCTTTTTTGCAGGAACTGCCGGTCCGTGGTCCGTCAGCGGTGGGTGACGCTGAATCTGTGCCGGTGCCTGTGCCGGTGCCGGTGCCTGTGCCCTGTGCCCTGTGCCTTGTGCCGGTGCCTTGTGCTGCAGTACCTACCTCTCTGCCCAGACCGATGTCTCGGCTGGCCTGACCTGCTGACCTCGACCTAATGCGTGCCTCCGTGTTAGCCGGCCGGAGGCCGATCGGAGCATCCTTTTTTTTTTCCCTTCTCTTCCTTTTTCTCTGACGATTTCCATGACCGCCCCTTGCCTCCCCCCCCCTTGTCCTTGCAATTCTGCTCAGCCGCATCTTGTCACGGCCGCCTTGCTCGTCAACTCGGTCTTTTTTTTTTTCTGGTGAGAGCTTCGGCAGGAGTTTGTCGACGGACGGTGCCGGTCAGCAAAGGCCGGGGCCTCGTTCTGAAACCGATGCCCTTGCCGCTGGGCTGACGAACTCCTTTCCTCTCATTGTCTTTGAGGAGCCCACGCATCAGAGCCTTTTTAGTTTCCTGTTAAAGGAGCCCCTGGCTCTCCGGGTCGTGACGCTCGCTTCCGCGCGCGAGAGTGGGAGTGAAGAGAGAAGGTTGCTCGTCCCGTCTTGGCGGCTCACGCTCGTTCCAAAATGCCTTTCCCCTGGATGGAGGAGAGCCTTATAGGATTCTGGTCAAGCGTGGATGGGTAGCACTCATTGCCCCTCCCCCCTCCCCCTCCTATCCCTGACACAAGCTGGACAGGTGGGATGGATGGCCTGGCAAGGAAGAGGAGGAGGGGTGGAAGGTATTGCACATGGTCCGATGGGTCGGACAGGGTCGCTTTCAGCCAGCGTCTTGGTCCCGCGTCCACGTCGTCGGGCCCGGTCCGAATCCGTCGCTCGTCTCTTGGCTCTTTTCTCCCTGCAGAAGGTAGGGCGTTTCACGGGTTGGGAATTTGTCAGGGTGCAAAGTGATGTGTTGTTGTCTGCCGTCGGTTTGTTTATTTTTTATTATTTGTTTCGCTTGCCACGTTGCTTTGCCAGTTGTTGGAGGGGTTTCTTCAAGACTCTATAAGTGGAAGAATAAACAACCCATGTTTTACCCTTTCCCCCCTCTTCTCTCACCCCCTGTTGCTTTCGTACCGACGGCTGGTAAATATACAACCCCCCCCCCCTCCCCTCCCCTCCCCCGTTTCTGTGGCTGTGTCTTAGCCATGTGCATGCCGTCGATGCAGTGCATGCCGCATATGCATGCGCTTATGTATGGATGTATGGAAGTGTGTGTGTGTGTGTGTATGTATGTGTTGTACATGTTTACTCCGATCCGCCGCCCTGCGTGCAAGTAACGGATGACGTAGACCGGATCCAACGTCTTCCCTTTTCTCATGACGCATTCTCGGCCTCGAGCCCAATCGACGACCTACGTGTTATCCCCTTCCCCTTTTCTCCCTTCACCTTATCTGCCGGGGGGGGGGGGGGGAAGAGGGCATTTTTGAGCCATGTGGTCCTCCTCTGGCCCTTTTTTCTTTATTGGGAAAACTGTCGTCTTATAATCATACAAGACGTGAAGCCGGACCCTATTACCGAAACCGTTCAACTTTTCCCTTTCCCCTGACGGTAGGAAGTTATAAAAAAAAAAGAAACGAAAAAGGAAAACAAAAAAAAAAAAGGAAGAAAAACTCGGTCATCAGCAACAAACCGCTTTCGCCGTCTGCCGAGACATCAGCTGGACAAGGGTTGAGAAGACTGAGTGCGTGTGGTAGCACAGAAGTATCAAGCCTTCACATCGTTGGTGGCTGCATCGACCGTCTCATCCCGTTCCGGGGCCTCGGCGCCCACCTCAGCTTGGACCGACGACAGGGCTGCGCCGGAGAGCAAATCCTTGGCCGGTAGGGCCTTCATCTGCAGCACGTCGCTGTCACTGGCCTGACGCTCCTGTTCCTCAAACGTAAAGGCGTCTGATAGGTTCACGGCCAGGAACGTCTTGGGCAGTTTGACCCTGGCCACCATCGTCGTCAGCAGCGCCGTTTTTGGGGGAAAAGGGGAAAGAGGGGGGAGGCTAAAGGGGCTGCGCGGATGGGGGGAAAAACAACAAAAGGCCGAATGATGAGACGAATCAGAAAAAGAAAAAAAAAGCAACACCACGGACAAAATAGAAACAAGAAAAAAAAAAAAAGAGCGCGGCTCACTGATTAAACTTGGCACGCAGCGTCTTGACGACCTGCAGCCAATCTATATGTGGCGTGAGACTGCGCCTCGGTGCGCACCCTATGCAGTGTCGGCTATCGAGCTGGACATGCAGAGGGTCAAACACGTGGCATCCCGGGCTGACGGTGATGCGGATGCTGTAGGAAAACGTGGGCTCATCGCCGGGCTGGTCGCCGGCCTGCTTCATCTCCGACTCGTACAGCTCGAAGCATATCTGCGAGAGGTAGTCGAGCTCCGGGATCGTGCTGCGCTTGATCTTGGTCTCGATGCCGCCCTCGATGATGCAGTTGAGCAGCGTGTAAATGTGCGACTCCTTGGTGAAGTAGAAGAACGACTTGGCGTCGTTGGACGCCTGCATCTCCTCCAGGTCCTGCACGATCTCCTTGAGCAGCGGAAGCGACGTCAGGAGGCCAATCTCGAGCTTCTCGCTGTCCGAGATGCCGTACTCCTGCGGACAGATAAAGTCGAACAGCACCTTGGCCAGCCGGTACAGCTCCTGCAGCGGCTCGTTCCTCGGGTCGGCCTTGGTCGCCGTCTTGTGCGCCGTGCCCTTGTAGAGCCTAAAGTACTGCTCGGGCGTGCCCTCTTCGTGCAGGTGCCTCAGGTTGTTGAGAAAGGAGCGCCTGCGGAAGAGCTTCCTGACCGTCGCCCCGCGGCTGCCGGCGTCGGTCCTGTCCAGGCCGTCGGCCGACGTGAGCTGGCCCCTGTCGTCCTTTGCATCCTCGGCCGGCCGGCTCTCGTCGGGTGTCGTCGACTTGATGCCGTACTCCTCCTCCAGCATGGCCTTGGGCGGCGTAAAGACCCATTCCAGGAACTGTCGGTTGTGCAGCGCGTCAAACTTCATCGTGTCGTACAGCTCCGAGATCTTGCTCGGGTCCACCTTTTCGCCGTCGCAGAACTCGGCAAAGAGCTTCTCCCATCGCTCGCGGAACAAGTCGGCATCCTCGCCGCTGCACCATCGCGACTGGATGCTGTTGATGGTGTTGACCGACGAGAGCGACGAGTTAGAGCCCTCGCCGGTGAGCTTCTCCGTGCTGGCGCTGGAAACGGAGCTTCCGTTGCCGTTGCGAATCTTGCCATAGTTGTAGTGCATCACCCGTCGGTGAAAGTTCATGAGCTGCACTACCCTCGTCTGCACCTCCGACGGCTCCGGCATGTTCTCGGGCCAGGCAAACTGGGCCGGACGCTCGTTGCCCTTCCGGAGTAGCCCCTTGAGCTTCTTCTTGACCTTGTCTGTCTCGTCCTTGGCCGCGTTGGAGTCGTCCAGCAGGTTTTTGCGAATCGTGATGAAGTCTTCCGCGATGTCTTTTCTCCCCAAGAACGAGGCCGACCAGATCTGTGCGCTCGCCGTCACGCGCCGCTCCGAGCTGCTAAAGACGTGCACCTCGTCGAGTACGTCCCTGTTGAGCAGCATCAGGTCGTTGCGCATGTTCTCGCCCAGCTCCTGCGATTGGTATCGCGCAGAATGCGTCGGTTCGCCGCCCCATTTGACAATGAGCTGAAGCTTGTCGAGAACCAGGCGCTCCTCTGCCGCCGTGAACTTGGACATGGTCACGCCAGACAAGGAATCTTGCCGCTTGGGGGGCTTGCGCTGGCCATCCCCCCCCACGGCCTTGCCCTCGCCCTCGCCGCCGACGCTTGCGGCTTTGGCATTCTCGTCAACCTCGGTCGCTTGCGGCGCCTCCTTCTTGTTGCGAAACATGGGCTTGATCTGGACCTTTGTCCCCGCCCAGCTGCCTTTCTTGACGAGCACGTTGCGCAGTGCCCTGAGCTTGACGCCGTCCTCGACGCCCTCTTCGAGCGCCACGTCGACGGCCTGGATGACGCTCGCCAGCGCCGCCTCCCCTATGAGTAGCACTTCCTCTTGATGCCCCTTGAGAAGCGCAATAAAGGGCTCGGTGTGAAAGGTGAACTTGTACTTTTGCTTCGGCGTGCGGTCTGCATGGCGTATCACGCAGACCATGCCCTTGAGCTTCCACGAGTGTTTCGGCGGTGGAGGGGCAGCCGTCTCTTCTTCGTCCTGTGGCTGGGCGGCAGCGACGTTGGCGGCAGCCGTCCTGATCGAGGAGGAGGCGGAGACGGGACCCGCCGACGTCAGATCGGGAGGCGGCGGCGGCAATACGGGGCTCGTCTCCGTGCTTTGAGCCGTCGAGTGGACAGCGCTTTCGGCCTTGTACGAAGCTGCCTCGCTCGCAACCCGGGTCGAGTCCGGCCCTGGAGGAGGCAATGACGCGGTTCCGCTGGCTGCCCTGGACGCGGATTGCGAGGCATTGTTGGTGGCGACTGCTTGCTCGCGTTCTTTGACCCCTTGCGCGGCGCGAGCCAGCGGATCAACGTCCGAGAAGGCTGGCGATGGCATGGGCGGAGTGACACCTCCTCGGCGCAGTCGTTCCTTGACAAACATGTCCTTGAGAATATTTGCGCAGTGGTCATAGTAATCGTCGTTGTCCTTGACGAAGCTCCAGCCGTTGACGTCGATGACATAGCTCTTGCCCGACGCTCGCAGCAGGTCAAAGCCGCAGACGCGTTGACCAAAGGTGGTCGAGATTTTGCTCGCCACGTCCTTTTCCTCGGCGCTCAAGCCAGTAACGTAGCGCAACTCTTTTCCGTGCGTGTTGCGCCTGACGATGCCATCGACGACGGGGGACTTGCGCGTCTCGGCGTGGCAGTAATGAGGCCCGACGGTGTAAGCCTTGACGTCTTCTGCATTATCGACTTTCATAAAGCTTTCGTAGATGTAGCTGCTGTCGGGTTCCGAGATGGCTCTCGGTGTGTTGAGGTCGGGCAGATAGTCGGAGCTCTTGTTGCCAATCTTCCTGAACAGCTTCCTGGCGCCGCCACCAGAGCTCTTGGGGAAATAGATGATGATGTTGTGGTCTTCGCCACTCGTGGGTTTCTCCACGAAAGGCTTCCTGAGCAAGGCGCCGTCCACGCTCAGGACATCGCCATCGTCGATGAGCTCGACATGCCGGGGGGCGGGCACCCCTTGCGCCTCCGTGGGAGTCAGGGTAATGCCGGATAGATCCCTGATGTGCTTGGACATTTCGGCAGTCAAAACGGTGGGGCCGCCATCCCGACTGACCTCGAGCCGTTTGGGGGTGCGGACCTGCATCTTATCAAGAAGGCGGAGGCAGACTCGCCTGTCCCAAAGAACCTGCTGCATGGGCACATCGTTGACGGAAAATGGCTTCCGGGCCTTGACATAGGCGATGGCCTTTTCTAGAGGAAAGCCGTCGGAATAGAAGGATATGAGATAGTCACTGGGGAGGGCTTTAGCGAGCACACAATCTGTCTCCTTTCCAACGCGTCGGCTCACCACATGGGCCAATTCTCGACCGCTTCACAAACGCAATCAGCATCGTCTGGTCAGAGAGGAGGAACATGAAGGGAGAGACTGGAAAAGTGAATTGGACGGATTCGGACCGACGAACCTTCATCAAGAATAACCTTATCCCCAAATACCACAACGTCAAACTCGCGGTTTGCAATCAGACGGTTGAGTATATTCCTGCTCGGCTTGCTTCTGGCCTTGATATCCAGCGCGCAGATGCCAATGACCCCCCACGGAGCAGGCTTCGCTGTAAAGCATTAGAACTTGCAAGGCGAGTGACGTGTCCGGCTGGCATCCGCTGATGAAATAGGGCTTACACTCTTCCTTGTCGCGGTATTGGGGCCCACGATCACTGCTGGGACTGTGGCTGCTGGCGGCGGTACTACCACTGAACCTCCTCTTTGCCCTGCTGCGCGAGCGGTCGGGCTGCGGACGCATGGCGGTTTCGTTGCGTTGGTTGCGTCGCATGAGGTCCAGTGGCTGGGCAAGATGGTGCTGCCCCGGGGTGGGCGGATTGGACGCGGCGGCGGGCGCGCTCGGGTCGGCAGACGACGAGCCCGGGCTCTTGCCGGAGGCCATGATATAGCCCGGAACGGAACGCGGGGGGATTCCGACGTCGGCCGACGAGGACGAGTTGACGAGGCTCCGGGCCGAGGCAAGCGAGTAGGTCGAGTTGGCAGACAGACGCCTCGACTGGATTTCGGAAAAGGACGGACGCGCCGTCAGAGCGGGCTCGGGCAGCGACGCGAGGTCCAAGGTGGACAGCGGGCGGGCTCTAGGCGTGTCGGTGTCAGGGCTGGCGGGCACAGCTTCTTCGCCCCAATCCTGGTCCGAGACGCTGCTATTGGGGCGGCGAGAAGTTGAGGCCCTCAGTGGGGAGTGGGGAGTTGCGGCGGCGACGCTGGTTCGTTCGACGTGGACGTGCGAGAGCCCCGGTTCGGCATAGCGACTCTTTCTGCTTGTGACGGAGCCGGCGGCCGACGACGACGAGATGCTGCGAGCGCGAGATGAGCGTTGCGGAGGAACGTCTGTGGTGCCTTGATCGTGGTTGTCGTCGTCTGGAGTGGTGACGTTCATGATGACATTAATCGTGTGCTTGCTTGGCCCCGTTGGCCTGGCCCGTAGCCTCTCCTGTAGCCTCTCCTGTAGCCTCTTTAGTAGCCTCTTTAGTAGCCTGTAGGAGGCCCGTAGCTCAACCTGTGGTAGGGGACAATGGAGGGAGCGGTACGGCGGATGATGGTAGCTGAAGCCGTCATCGCCTGCAAGTGATTGGCGTGAAAGTGAAGGGTCAGGGGGGAAAAGTCTGCAGCGGCCTACTACCTACCTACCTACCTACCTGCGATTTGTACCTTCCTACTACAGGGGACTCGAAGCTGCGGTGCAAAGCCATCGCCGAGACATTCAGCCTCTCTGCCCGCAGTTCATGCCTTCCCTTGGCACATCAGTGACTACCTACCTACCTACCTACCCAGGTAGACTCGCCATACTGATACTACTATACGGACCCTGATGCATACGAATGCTTCGTTCAGGTTGCATCCATCCGATTCGAGTCTTGGTCCTTACCCTATCGATAAGCAAGTACAGCCCGCGCCGGCAGAAATCCACCAATCTGCCCCTCACCGCCCAAATTTTTTAAACATCCTATCGCGAGGCTGGCCGCCGCCTCTTCGCCTCACGCGCTGCACTGTCGAGTCCCATCATGTCGCCCTCCGAAGTCGAAGGGCCGCTGCTCAAGCGTCGCCGAACCTGCGCTAGTGTCGTCTCTACCGGCGAGAGGGCCAATTCGTCCCGAATCTTCGCCCCCTTCAGAGTACGCCCTACTCCTCCTTAGTCTTTGCCTACGCCTGTCTAATCCGCTCTCACAAAGACTGTGGGCCTCGTATCTCCCACTTGCGTCCCATTCACTTCCATTGCTCTGGGGAAAACGACTTTTCAAATCACAACGTCTGTCGGACGGGCACTACAAACCTATGACCTGCTGCGCGGCCTCAATCTCGTCTTCGTCACCCGGCCGCAGACCCCAGCCGACATCACTGCCACCGTTGCCTGGAAAGGCAAAGTTCTCGCAGCATGGGGCGGATCAGAAAAGGGCGAACCACAAGGCCTCTGGGTTTTCCAACGGGGCAAAAAAATCGGCGAGTTGAATTTACCTTCCGATATGACCGAGCCCGTCAAGCAGATGGTAGTCTTGGGCAAGTGGATTGTCGTCTGTGCTATCACGAGAGTCGAAATCTTCAAATCGGAGACTCTAGAGCACTACACCACCATTTACACCATGCCTGCTGTCGAAGCTGGTCACGAAATCACAGGCGGCGTCACCACCATGCCGACATATCTCAACAAGATCTTCGTCGGCCGCAGAGACGGCTGGGTCGAGATCTGGAACGTCAAGACGGGGAAGCTGATCTTTACAATTCTGCCTCCCTCCCCTGACTGCGGTTCCGTGACGTGTTTGGAGCCGAGCCCGGCTCTGTCGCTCATGGCAATCGCCTACTCGGGGGGGTCTTTATTAGTTACCAATGTCTTGACCGACAAGCCGATTCTGCAAATCGAGGCGGGAAACCCCGAGGCGCCGGTCAACTGTATCTCCTTTCGAACTGACCGTACGGGCGCTGGTTCCGATGGTAGAAAAGACGGCGTCATGGCCACGGCCACGGCCGGCAGCGGCGACGTCACCTTCTGGGACTTGAACGGCGGCGGTCGCGTCATGGGCGTCCTGCGCAGCGCCCACAACCCGCCATCTCGCGACGGCCGCCTAGTCCCCGGAGGCGTGACCAAGGTCGAGTTTCTGGCTGGTCAGCCCGTCATCGTCACCAGTGGGCGCGACAACTCGCTCAAGTCTTGGATATTCGACAAGACGCCCTTTTCTCCGGTGCCGAGGATACTGCATTCCCGAAGTGGCCACGCTGGGCCGGTCAACTGTCTTCATTTTCTGCCTTCCGATTTTGACGGCTTCGAGGCCGGAAACAAGTGGCTTCTCAGCGGAGGGAGAGACAGGAGCCTCTGGGGATGGAGCTTGCGCCGCGACGGCCAGAGCACCGAGCTCAGCCAGGGCGCCATCCGCAAAAAGGCGGCCAATGTTGGGATACTGGCCGCCAGCGCGTTGGCTCACGGTCCCGTGTCGTCGTTGGAGGATCTCAAAGCACCGGAAATCACATGCATCGCCACCTCGCTCAATCGCGACGGTGGAATCGGCGCAATGCCCGGGAAGCAACCCATCTGGCAGAAGGGCCACGGCCGGCCCAAAGCTGCCGACGCAGAGGTGAGCGGAGCGACGGGCTGGGAAAGTGTTGTCACGGCCCATAGGGGAGACGCTTTTGCTCGCACCTGGTTTTGGGGCCGCAAACGCGCTGGCCGTTGGGCTTTGCCGTCCGGTGACAATTCCAACGTTTCGACCGTGGCCATCAGCCCCTGTGGAAGCTTCGCCGTCGTTGGCTCCGAGTCGGGCAGTATCGTCATGTATAATCTCCAGTCCGGCATATGTCGACAACGGTTCCCTTCCAGGGTGAGCCCGGCGCAAGCTCGACAACTGCGGCTGCGGCAACTGCTGCAGGCCGACGATGTTGCTCAGCTGCATGCGGAGACGGGCCGTCATTTCCCCCCGGGCACCGGCAAGCACACGAAATCCGTGTCCGGCATCGTGGTCGATGCTATGAACAAGTACATCATCTCGTGTTCCCTGGACGGCAAGGTCAAGTTCTGGGACTTGTTGACGGGAACCTTGCTCCAGCAAGTCGACTGGTCGCCCCAGTCGGCCCCGGCCATGTGCAGGTATCATGCCGCCAACAGCTTGCTGGCGTTCGCCTGTGTCGACATGTCGATTCGAGTCGTCGACTTGGACACGAAGAAGACGATTCGCCAGTTTCGGGGACCGTTGGACGCCATCAACGACCTATGTTTCTCGAGCGACGGTCGGTGGGTCATGTGTGCTTCTCGGGACCGTCTGATCCGCATCTGGGACTTGCCGACGAGTCACTTAATCGACGCCATCCGCCTCGAAAGACCCTGCACCGCCTTGTCCATGTCCTCCAACGGAGAGTATCTCGCTGCCACGATTGAGGGTGAGCCGGGCGTCAGCATCTGGTCCAACAAGTCTTTGTTCAGACACGTACCGACACGGCAAATATCCGAGGACGATATCGGCCCTGTCTCCGCACCCGCGGTGTCCGGCGAAGGGAATCAGGGCCTCCTGGAAGGCGCTTTCGAGGACGACGAGCCGGTAGCGGACGACGACGTCCTGGCGCCTACGACGGAACAGCTCAGCTCCGACTTGATGACACTGAGTTCGGTTCCAAAGAGTCGTTGGCAGACGCTGTTGCACCTGGACCTGATCAAGGAACGTAACAAGCCAAAGGAGCCCCCGAAGGCTCCGGAAAAGGCGCCCTTCTTCCTTCCGTCCACCGCCACTGCTCCGGCTCCCAGTCAGCAGGACGCAGCAGCAACGGCGGAGAACGAAGCCAGGTCTCGAATCACCAAGCTCGATCAGGCCCGCTTAGAGGAGAGGTTCTCGTCTGTGCTCCGTCAAGCAGCGACGACCGGGAATTGTACGATGATTATATTCATCCGTTTCTTTGAGACTGCATTTACTGACACTGGGAGCAGATGACGAGTTCATAGCGCATCTTAAATCGCTGTCACCCTCCAGCGCAGATCTCGAGCTCCGTTCGCTCTCCATCGGCAACGGCGACGATGACGAAACAAACGAGCTTCTGCACTTCATCGAAGCCCTCCTCGCGCGGCTCGAAGCTCGAACGGACTACGAGCTCACGCAGGCCTGGATGACGGTCTTTCTGCGGCTCCACCTCGACGTCGTGTCGCAGAGCGAGGTGCTGCTTGCTGCGCTTCGGCGCTGGAGGACGCAGCAGATGCGCGAGAGCAGGCGGTTGGATGAGCTTGTCGGGTATTGCAGTGGTGTCGTGAGCTTTCTTAGGAGCCCCAGGACGTAGGTAGGTGCCATGGTTTGAAGCGCCGCGGCGAAGGGTCTCGGTGTCGTGTTTGTCAATAAATATCTCGTAGTGATGAATAAAGTTGTCGCGCGAAGAGGCGAACGTGTCGAACCAGACTGGCACGAGAGCCGAGAAGGAGGCAGGATGGTTTCCGATGACGTCTCTTGGGCGGAAAGAAAGTCATGGCCTCCTTAAAAACATGTTTCAGTAGAGAGATGCAAGAAAAGAAGCGGCGGTGGTTTGACCGTGGTGGACGTTTTGAACCACCCCTACTTTGCTCTGGCATCACATATATAACAACTCATTGTATCGATAGGCATTGTCCCCTTCTGCCCCTGGCTCTCTTGCTTCGGTCCATGTTCGTGGTGTGTCGTCATATACATGGCAATCGAGATTATATTGGGACGGGGGAGTATTGGAAAGGGAGGAATCTTGGGCAGAGGACCTCAGGGCTCTAGTTGCGCAAAAGACGGAAAGGGGCGAATCATCGAAGCGTCTCCCTCAGTATGCTCTACTCAAACTAGCTGTGTAGTTCCGTTTGGTCCATATTATCACTCGCTGCTTGCAGTCGCGAGAGATTATCGGGATGGAAGCGGATCGAGGCAATCACCGATGGCGGTAGTCTGCTGTTCTCAGAGGCTCAGTAGAGAGAGAGAGAGAGAGAGAGAGAGGGAAAAGATTGTATTCGACCGTTGGGTCATCGGCAAATCGAGGACTGGGCCGTTTGTGAGACGATGGTTTCACTGCCCCAGAAAATGTGCCGGGCTCTGGCTGCTCGTGTAGGCGTTGGTGAAGTGTGGACTCGTGTCCCTGGCTCTCGTCGGGAGATATCAGCATCGATATTCTATTTTTCAGTCCAAAAGGATGTCCAAGTCAACTTCACGATGTGTGGAGGAAGGGAGCCAGAGCAGGCGAAAATACGCCTCGATGAAAACGTTACGAACCACGTTCCCCTCGCCGCTGCGAATATAGCCCTGAAAATCTCCAAACGCAGACCGTAAGTCGCTTATGAAAAAGGCAGACGAAAGTCGTGGAGGAGGCGGCGTTTAGGATGGCTCGAGGCTCGGTCCGGCAGCGTTTCGAGGCCTGTGGAAAGGACCGACCATCACATTCGGTACTTGGGCGAAGAAAGCTCCATCTTTGCTCTTTAGACATGAGCTTGATTTCAGAGGCCCTCAAAGAGGCTGCCGGGGCTGGATATACGCACGGTAGAATTTTGCTTCGTCGAAAACGCGAGGTGGAACAACCGTATCTCCCTTATTTGCCGCCACGAGAAGGCGACGGCAACAAAAGAAGGCATGAGAGAAAGATATGGTGATGATAAAGGTCTGAAGAGCACCTGTATTCCCGTCTTGGGTTTTCCTTGGGCTCTGTGGTGGAGGGCTTCTTCTCCCGGGGGCGTTCCACGGAGCGGCAAAACACCAATGGGCATCCACCATTCATCACGAGACTCGCAGAATTCAAAGGGAAAAAACAGCCCTCAAACGCACTCGAAAGGCTTGGGAAGGCTGTGAAGATTAACTGCATTGACAGCGATACGTGTTGCCCTTCTCCCTGAATAAAAGAGACGAGGGCCTACGCGAACTAAAGCTACATATTCATCAACAAACACAACAACATCATCACATCATCACAACAACAACAACAACAACTTCTTCTTCTTCTTCGTGACCCTTGACCAGCAAGAGCACACAATGAAAAAAAAAAAAAAAAGAAAAAGGGAGAATCAAAAATTACGCCCAGCACGATTCCGCAGAATAATGCACCCCGAGAAAACTCCGCGATGTGCAATGCAGGTCTCTCGGAGCAAGCCCCCAAACTCATGATCTTGGTGGCTCCAGACAAGGTAAGTATGAAGAAGAAAAGAGGAAAAAGAAGAGACGAAGTGTTGGAGGGGGGGGTGGAAGGGGTTTATATAGGTCTTGTCCCGGATTCTGCCGAGCGGTGTCGACCAGTTACTGATCTGAAGAGCAATGAAGCGCTATTGGCTGCTCCGAGGAGTGAATTTCTAGTCACCAGGTCGACATGTTGTCGGGCAAGCTGGCTGGGGAGGCTGATTTGTAGCCCCTGTCCACGTGCCGGACCTTTTCGACCGCACTGGCGAGATGGTGGCCGACCAGCTTGGACTGTTTCATAGGCTGTGATGAGGGTAGACGAGTCGAAGGACTTGGCATCCAGCTATTTTCACGGCACTTGTAGTGGAGTGTGAAAAGCCAACGAGGAATAGACTGTAGGTGGACAGATGAACGTCTTCATCCCCTGAGATGGGCAGTTTCCTGCGTCTGCCAAATCCCGCCCTTTGATTATTTGCCCCGTGAATCTTATCTTACAGGGTTACCCGGCCTCGCCATAGTGGACCTGTCCGTGTCACAGCGGCTCCTTCACCCGTCTGGCTCGGTGCTTGGGGAGCTTCATCATAGCCAGTAGCTCATTCCAGCTCGAGCTTTTCATCAGGGAGGAATGAATTATGTACCGTTTTCTCATATCCCGAATTTGCGTCAAAGGAAGTCGAATGTCGCCGCCTTTTGTCTTCCTAGACTTGCGAGGAAATTGACCTGGCAATGAAAAAATCTTCCCTCTTCATTTTGTGCGAGGGTCACGACCGGAGAATGTCCAGAGCTGACAGAAGCTATTCTTCTTAGTTCCACAGTTTCTGTTGCCCCCGACCGCTTCGATGGCTCCGTCTACTCGCCATGGTACGATTTCAAACGCCGCCGTCGTCATCTTTCAAACCTCGTCCTTGTCGCCCCCGACCGTAACAACACATCGTCAGTACATGATCCGGGATGGAATGAAGGATAATTCAAGGCCCCATGACCTTGATCGCCGTCTCTGAATTGTCTATTCACATTTACAAGGGCGCTGCCGAAAAAGAGTGTGCGAGGACCGTCGAAGCACAAGTCTACTCGAAATGTCGGGCTATCTACAGAAATAATTCTTACATTCGTCAGTCTCGAGTTTCAACGTCTTCTTTCTTTTCATCGCAGTTGACTAGGAAGACGGCAAAGGAGGGGACTGGATTCACCTATTACTACTTCTCAGGCTCGTTTCCTCCCTCACGAAAGACCATGCTTGCGGGCGACAGTGTGAAAAGAACTCCTTGCTACTACAGATAATAAAACACTCGTCGAAATTGTCTCTAATCAGTCGCTGATTCCAAGCCCAGCTTGCAGGGCTGGAGAAAGGAGGGATTATGTTATGAGCCACGACTTACCTTGCTACCTCCCACATACTCAACGAAGACTTGGTCATACAGACTTCGTTTCGAGAAACGCCTCAGGGTTCCCGAGAGCAACGTCTCTTTTGCTGTACCCCCCGAGAGGTTATACATGTATGTACGCCTCGGATTGGGCCAGGAGGCATGTCGAACCGACAGGTGAAAGAACAGCGTGAAGGCGTGGTAAAGAGATGACACTATGCTGACGACTTTCGATATCGATATAGTCAGCGAGACACCAGGAAACAACTCCAAGCACCAACATGCTTCAAAGTAACAGGAGCGAGGCATCGAGTCAAACCGATACCACCCATAACAAGAGAAGTTCAATACCGAGCCACCGGACCTCCGAGGGCACCCCCAACCCCAGATGGCAGATGTCGAGTGCATCAAGGGCATAGAAGGAGGCATCCGGGACAAGGCGAAGCAATAAGGTGGCGAGAACGACGGGGAAAAGTGCCCGACAAATGATCCCATTCCAAGTCTTGTACAAGGGTCGGTGCCTTGTCCTGATCGGTCTACTCGATCTACTTGACTCGGTATGTTTCGCATCTTGGCAGCTTCTTCTAGCTCGTCATAAACGACGAGATAACTCGATATAACTTTGGGTCGCCTGTAGAGATGATAACGCAAGGCGAGTAAAGAATTCTTCCCGAGAGAAGGAACCGAAGACGATACGTACGAACATCCCTCTCATCTCGACTTAAGAAAGCCTTGGAGGGGATAAAAAGGCGGTAGGGTAGGCCAGGGTAGGTCGACGTTATGACTCCCGGGGTGGTTGATGTGCAAGGAGGAATTCTAGGGTTAACGATGCGCTTCTATTAGGACAGCATTCCCTTGCCCTTCCCCTTCCGGTGGCCCGTACCCACTGAAAACACTGCAACCCAAATTGTGGGAACCATTTCTTCGCAGGATCAACAAACATCAACCCACCCCCAGCTTTTGCCATCGCCAGGGCAGAAACCCTTTTTTCGAACTTGACACTTGTCGGCTTTCCATCTGCCTACTCTTCAGCCGAACTGAGTTGTATCGTATCGCTCTCGCTCTGGTGGCGGCAGATACTCAAGCCTGCAAAATCTGCATCGGGCTCATCGAAAAAAAAAAAAATCTTTCCGCCTCAACTCTGCCAACATCTCAGCCGCGAGGAAAATCGCAAAAGGAAGCTCTCTGAAGCTACTAGGCAAAAGTCAGGCCTCCAGTCTCTCCAAGATTTTCACGTCATTTGAATACTTTTTTTTTTCCGACATGATGACTTCTCCCCGTAACCCTGACGATGGCTCTAACCCAGCCGCTGCGACTGCGACTGCGACTGACACCTTGACCGAGGCCTCCCTCCCCGTCCCCTTGCGCGGACTGCCGGGCAATGTCGTCTAGAAGGCGGGAGAGCCGGCGTCCAACGCGCTCGGGGTCTGCAACCTAGCCCTCGTGTCGTTGAACGAGTTGGAAAGGGTGTGTGTTGACTGGATGTATCCTCTCCTTGACTCGAATGAGATTATCGAGTTTGTTAACCTTTCTCGTGCCGAAATCCTTCCCAAGCATTTACACGACACGATGAAGCTTGCCGACGAGGAAAAGGCCACTCGACCGGCTACCGAGTCCAGTCCCACCCTCAAGCGGAAGTTCTCCGACTCGACCGATGTCGACTACGACCGGGAGAAGCGGTCTGACTCGGGCGAGTTCAGCTATCTTTATCACCTCGCCAAAAGAGACAATCAAGACTCTCGTTCTGACGTCCATGAAAACGCCCCACCTGAGGGCGGAATCGTTCATGGACCCAAGAGCGTCGAGGACAGACTTGCCGCTATTGAGCGACAGATAACCGCCCTCGACGCCAAGCTCGAGGTTCTTTCCGCCAAACTGGACCGGATTCGAATTGATTAGTTTTCTTCTTCCCTTTTTTTCTCGTCGCACATCTGCTGACTTTTTTTTCTTTCTTTCTTTTCGTCTCTCACCCAGAGCCGCATCAGCCTGCCTTCTTGCCTAGGTTTGGCTTGCGCTTTTCGATGATGGAAAGACATGGTTGTTATCTCTTTTTCCTGGAAGCTATCTCTCTATGAGCCCGTCTCTGTTGATAGGGAAAAGTGTCAGTCAGCAGCTTGAGTGCAGAATTCATCACATGGTCGTCAATCTTGGCAAGTGCTCGTATGCTGTGCGCTCATGTCCGGCTCTTTTTTTGCCTCGACAAATCCAGAGGTCGAGAAGAAGTTTTTGCCTCGCGTAAAATTCTGCCCCGTCTTCTCCTCCATACGCTCCCGTCTCCCATGATGAACTGCCTTGTTACCGCAGGCGCCCACACCAGGCCAAAGGTCGCCGACATGAGCTACGGCTGTCGTGGCAAAGCCATTGCTTTCATCACCTGCTTTAAACGTCTACGCCAACTTTTCCATTCATCTCCCCTGCCCTCGTTCAGTAGGAACTGCTGATTGAGCTGCAAGGTCATGAACGCGGGCGTCGTTGACATTCTGACGGAGTCTGTCATCAGCATCTACAAGAATCCTGCAAAATTCCATCAAAATATTCATGGGGGGGGGATTGAGGGGATTGACTTGGACGGACGAATTGATAATAGTAACGAAGAACAACGTCGCGCAGTTTCTTTGCTTCTTCAACGGCGAAACGGCGATCTGGTGACGGGAGGGGGTGGGGAGGGGGCCCGTTGCGTGTAGCAACACGACTGGCGATGACGTAATTGGGCGGAAGGTCTGCGGCAGGAAAAATCCTTGACCGCCTTGCTTGTTACGGTTAGAAGACAACATGCTATATACCGTGGCTTCGATTCGTCTAGAAGCAGGAAATGGTCGAGGCAAGCTGGGGCAAAGTCTTGCTATACGCTCTCGTCTACGATAGAGAGTAGGGCACTTGAATCTCTGGTAGAAGCAGAAATCCAAAAAAAAAAAAAAAAAAAAAAATCAACCCAAGATCAAAAAAGGTCAACATGACCGACAGAAAGCATCCCAAAGCAAAGCCAGCAAACAGAAGCCATGAGCGACTAAATGCAGTAAAGGATGGGCCAAGATGGTAGTAGTAGTTCCCGACGACGACGAAGAAGACGACGATGGAGTGATGCGCAAGCGGCAAAGCGCCCTCAGACAAGGTCCGACATGATACAGAGCCAAAGCAGCAGCGACGCGACGGCGTAACAGGACGACGACCGACGCCGCCGCTGGAGGGACGACGACGAAGATGCTGCTGTCGTCGTCGTCGTCGTCGTCGAGGAGGAGGAGGAGCTGTAGCGTCGCTAGCACGATTAGGTTGGTGGCTAGGAGCAGGAGTCCGTATTGGCGCAGGGCCGCGTGCGCGTGCGGTTGGGTCGTCGAGAGTGTCGATGATGGCGCTAGGATGAAGCCGATGGCCGCTGGCGTCTCGATTAGGAGGTGTAGGTGGAAACCGAGATGGTTCAACGGCATTGTTTTTTTTTTTTGTGTATGTGTGTATGTGTGTGTGTGTGTTTGTATGAGTATGAGTATGAGTATGAGTATGAGTATGAGTGTGAGTGTGAGTGTGTTTGTATGTGTGTGTATGACTGTGTGTGTGTATTGGTCAACGTGTGGGTTCGTCAAGATATGGTTTGTTACGTTCTTGGACAACGAGAGGCGCGCGTTTATATCCAGGGCGAGGGAGGGACTGGCGCGCCCCTTCTTTGCTGTTTAGGGTAGCCCAGCGTCAAAGCATGTTGTAGAGGTCAGCAACTCGCCATCGTGCCATGTCCGAACTCGAGAGCTGGCTTCGGGTACCGGAGCTCTCGACTGGATATCATGAATCATGTTGGGCACCACGAACACGCCTCCCCGTTTTCAATAGCAGGATTATCGAGTAAAACCCGTTTTCAATAGCAGAATTATCGACTAACATGGTCAAGGCTCAAAACATAGGGTATAAATTGCTGACGCCGCGCCGCCATCGCGAGCGCAAAAAAAAAAAAAAAAAAAAAAAGAGCCCCCCCCCCCCCCTTCAACCCACCTCCAGTAAACTCCCAGCTCCTCGCCGAAAACTCCATCATCATCATCATCATCATCATCATCTATACTTTCCCCCCCCCCCCCCTCAGCTTCCGCGTCACGGCTCCTGCTGCAGCTGCTTCTCCTGTAGCTTGGCAGCGTGACTGCGCCTCATGGCAAAGAACTGGCCGAGCCAATAGACGGTGACGGCAAACATGAAGCCCGTGGCCACCCAGCCCATGGTGTAAAACTTGACGCCCCGCTCGGCGGAGATGCCGAAGCGTGCGCCCCTGTCATTGATGTGCTTGACGGCCTTGGAGGCGGTGGCGGCGACGATGATGCTGCCGACGAAGCACGACAGCCCGCCCAGCGAGGCCACCACCAGGTTGACCAGCGTCAGGGCGCCCAGGCCGGGCAGGAAGAAGGCGCCGAGGCCGGCGAGCATGGAGAGGCCGCTGCAGCCCATGGCCAGGACGTAGACGACGAAGAGGCCCGTCAAGGCGTCGTTGAGCGCGTCGATCTTGTCCTGGACGCTGTCGGGCCAGCCGATGTCGGCGAGGCTGAGGTTGAGGGGGCCGAGATTGAGCTGACCATCGACGAGGCGCGTCAGGTTGAGACGATCTGCAAAGGACAAAAAAAAGGTCAGCGACGCAAGGGTATGTCGTATTTTCGGTAAAGGGAGGGGGATCCTTACGGGTCGGATCGGACGTGGTGCAGCTGGTCGTCTTGAGCTCGGCGTCGGGGGTGGTCAAGTTGGGCGTGAAGCTGCCCTGGCACGAGTCCATGATGTGCATGGAATACCAGTGGGAGAGGTGCAGCTTGCCGACGACCTTGTCAGCGAGACGGCCGACGCCTTGATTGATCTTTCCCCTGATGTTATCCTCGATATCGCCCTTCTTGTCGTTGATCCAGCCCTGGAGGTCACTGAGAATGGCGGGCCGGTTGTCGTCGCGCTTGTCCAAGAGATTGTGGCCGATGTGAGAGGTGTTGATCTGTTGTTTAGGGTTAGGTTTAGCAAGTGTAAGGCAACACCATGCAGGGCTGCTTACCCTGATGACGGCAGAGTCCTCCATGAAGCCCGGCTTGTGGCCGGCGAAGAGGGTGAGCGAGGTGAGGACGAAGCTGACGAGGGCGAGGGTGACGGGCAGCAAGACGAGGAATCTGTTGACGGCAGCCATGGCGGGCGTAGCAACGGGATGTCGTCAAAAGGCAGGCAGGTTGTAGGAGTGTGATGGTAGACGGACGAAGGAATCGACGGCGGAAGCCATGATTAATAAATAAACGAACCGACCATGTATGTTTTCACGCCTCCAGACGGAGTGAATGGGGGACAAAAAAAAAACCGGTTTGTCTCGAAGCAAACAAACAATGGAAGGGCGCTTGGATGGGCGACAATGGAGACGAGAGGATTGGCTGGGGGTTGGCGCGGGAGCCATGCCCATGCATCCCGCATCCCGCATCCCGCATCCCGCATCCCGCCCCGGGTCTGACGCATTCTGGAGCGCGGCGGCGAATCGCTGACGGAACAAAAGAACAAAGCGAGACAGGTGATTTGATGATGGATGATGAGTTGGTGATTGGTGGTAGGGAGGGACTCGTCACCTGTTGTCTATCCCTCTATCCTGACTGATGACGTCGTCGTCGTCGTCGTCGTCCAGAGCCAAAGCGAAGAAGCGCCCCCTTCCTCCCCCCCCCCCAAGAAAAAGAGGAAAAAAGGAAGGAAAAAAAAAAACCGGTTGCCTCGTGTCTTCCTGTCTGTGTCTATCCGCCGGAAATGCTCCAGCCATGCGTCACATGCATTCCTCACCGCGTGCCTGTCAGCGTCGCTTCCTCCCCCGCGCGCTTGGGGAGGGGAAGAGGAGGAGGAGGGGGGGGGGGCGAGACAAGTTTTTGCGCGCCTGAGCCAGATGCGGCGGCCGAGAGGGCCGACCCGGGGGCGTCTTCTTTGGCTTTGGCCCTGGAGACGCGACAAGCTCATCGTTGCCATGTATGCATGTACTAGACAGCATCAATTAAAAAAAAATAAAGAAAAAGAAAAGGGAAGAAAAGGCCGCGCTTGAAAAGTCATACTACCCTAAAGGTAGCCAACAAAGAGGATGAGAGAGACAGAGAGAGAGGGAAAAAAGGTTTGAAGCCAGGATGGGCTAGTAGATGCAAAGTGAGGCTAGTTGCGTGAGCGGTCTGAGTCCCATCTTCGCACCGTGTTTTGCTTCTTTTGCCCCCTGTCTTCTGCCCTCGACACACCGTCCTGACACTCGTTCGCACAGTACGGCCATCTGACGACTCCGGATGACTCTTCCTCTTGCCTGTCTCTCTCTCTCTCTCTCTCTCTCTCTCTCTGCGTGTCTCTCTCGTCCCCTCCTCTCTCTTTTTTTAACTCTCTCTCCCGTTGTTTATTTTCCCCCCCCTCTCTTCTTCTTCACCTCCTCTCACTCCTAGGCCATTGCCAGCCATCGTCGTCGGCCCTCATTTACCGCGTCCCAACGTTGCCATCTTACGGCCCTTACGGTTCGACCAGCCCCCCCCCCTCCCCTTCTTCGCGTCCAATGGCGGCTTGAATCGAAGGCTGCGCCGCCATACGATAGCCGACAATGAAGACGTCGTGTCTCTCCGACTCTCCGCTTGCGCTATCCCTTCTATCCCGCGATGCCATAAGGTCTTGTCCCATCTAGCAAGAGAGAGAGAGAGAGAGAGAGAGAGCGATCCGATCGGCTCTCCCGTCCGAACGCGCCCAATTCGCCACCCAACTTGGACGACGAGCCGGCCAAAACCAAAGAAAAAAACATGTCGTCGTCGCTCGAGGCCAAGATCGTCGTCCTCGGCGCTCAGGGCGTCGGCAAGACGTCGCTAGTTATGCGCTACTGCAAGGGCGCATTCAACCCTGCTCAGACCACTTCCACCGTCGGAGCCAGCTTCATGACCAAGCGCGTCATCGATACGGATTCCGATACCGTCGTCCGCCTTCAGATCTGGGACACGGGTTGGTCTGCCTCATATACTTTTTACTGTTCTACTGCCTGGAACATGTCGCGGGCTGACCATTTTTTTCTTCTTTTTTTTCTTGACGCCAGCCGGTCAAGAGCGCTTTCGCTCCATCTCGCGTCTCTACTATCGCGGCGCCAACGCCTGCATCCTCTGCTACAGCATCACCGACGCCCAGTCCTTCGATGACATGGGCGTCTGGCTTACCGAGTTACGTCGCAACCTCCCCAACGACGTCGTCCTTCACGTCGTCGGTACGAAAGCCGACGTCGTCGCCCGCGATCCCTCGGCCCGTCAAGTGCCGTTTGAGCGCTGCATCGCCTACGTGGCCGAGAACCTGGCCACCGGCGCCGTCGCCACTCCGCCTCCCACCGCCTCCTCCTCCACCGTCGTCGCCGTCGAGCCGCGCAGTCCCGGCTCCAAGCGCAGTTCCGGCTTCTGGGCTCAGGAGGCCGGCTGGGACGCCTGCCACGAGATCAGCGCCGAGAGCGGCGAGGGCGTCGAAGAGGTCTTTCGCGTCGTCGCCCGCAAGCTCGTCGAACAGAATCGCAAGCTGCAGCAGGCCCTCTTGTTGGCCACCGCTACCCCCGCTACCCCGGGCCTCGAACCTCCGATGGAAGCCGGCTATTTCGACGCCTCCCATCCCCGAGGCAGCTTCCGCCTCGGCCGCGATCGTCGCAGCTGGCTCTTCTCCCCGGCCTTTTCCCCGTCCGTCACCATCGACCAGGCCGGTGCCCAGTCGGAGCAGCCGGGCGACGCCGCCATCCGCAACGACCGTCGCCGCTGCTGCTGACTGAAACGTTCATCATCATCATCATCATCAACAACAACATCAACAACATCAACAACAACATCAACAACAACAATCATCATCATCATCATCAACAGCTCGTCGGGCAGAGCCCGTCGGAATCGAGATACCCCCCCATCCGTGGACTGCTGATTTCATCCCGTGTAATTCTTGTCCCATTTTGGCCCCCTCGATATGTTTTTTTTATAACCCCCCCCCTTTTTTTTTTTTTTTTTCCCCCCCCTTCTTCTCGTCACATCAACAACTCAATTTCCCCATTCTACCATCTAATTCTCATCCTCCGACACCAACCTTGGCTTGTTTTCCCCCCCCAATCATGTCTCTTTCCTCGTCCATCAGGCGTTCAGGATACACAACAGGACTCGCTCCGATGAGGCAGTAGAGTACGGGGCGGGGCCCCGGGCTGAATAAACGGACGGGTAGTAGATGGTAGGACCGCCCCCCCCCCCCCCCCGATCAGCCATGACGATTAGAGTAAGCTATCAGAAGATGCGGTGGACTGCCTTTGTAGGTACGTTATGATACCGGGGGGAAAAGGAGGGGGATGATGATGGGTTGCTTCCGGTGCCTCCGGTCAAATGCGAATCGATGAGCGCCGCCGTTCCTCATTCTTGAGTTGAGAGGCGAGGAGCGGCCCAATGCCGGCACGTGTCTTGTCTTGTCGTCGGCCTCGAGGGATATGCAACGTTGTAAAAAAACCCCTACAGCTTAGTCTGATAGGTAAATAGGGCAGCATCAAGTTGAGGCAACAATGCTGGCCCCTCCCCCTCCCTCACTTCCCCTTCTCCCCCACCGCATCCACACCCGACGGGAGAAGAAGACCATCAAGCCGTCTCTGCAGGCCCAGATAGGCATCGCTCACGACCAGGACATGCACCCTCCTGACTCTCAACGACTCCGGCAGGGCCATGACGGCCGTCGCCACCGGCCTGGCGCCCTTTGCCGCGGAAGAAGGGGCCCAGGCTACGCGACGGAGGGCGAGGAGAGCATCCGAGTCGGCATCGGCGACGACGACGAACCATGCCTCCGTCTGCGGCTTAGGGAAGCGAGGCGTCCACGCTCGGGCGCGGGCTTCGACCAGGGCGTTGCGTCGTCGCAGCTCCACCGTCAGACACTGTTCCGAGATGCCCCCTTCGGCGAGCGAGACGACCACATCGGGAAGAGAGGAGACGACGTGCAAGAAGCGAGAGCGCCGGTCCGGCGAGACGGCCAGCTTGTCAGCCAGCGCGCGGACCTGAGCTGGCGCCAGGGAGGCCAACTCGGCCATGGACAGGCCGTCCTCGACGCTCACGCCTGGGAGGATGGAGACTGCGGCGTCGGCGGGCCAGCGGGCGCTCTTGATGCACTGCATCAGCCTCATGGCCTGTAGGCAGCTCGACAGGTGACCCAGTTCGGCGAGGACGTCGATGGCCGCCTGGAGGATGCGGATGGCCTGGTCCAGCACGCTCGTCTGGTCGCCCACGTAGTCGGCCATGGGGAGGTCGATGCGCGACAGGTGTGCCTGCAGCAGCAGGAAGGCCTTGACGTGAGGATCCCACATGGGCAGCCCCAGCTGCTGTGCCGGATGCGGCAGGCTGGCCGATAGCGTCTCGTTGACGAGGTCCTCGTTGTGTCGGACGGGCAGCTCGTCGTACTCGCTGGCACGACACATCCACGACAGCACGTCCAGCAGCGAGGCGTCGGCTTTGGCGCAGCTCACGAGAAGACGAATCGTCTTGTGAGAGAGGTAATAGTAGCTCATGATCTTGCCCATGGCCGTCGGCTCCACGTCGCCGTTGGGGAACACGTCGACGCAACGCGATTCGGCCAGCTCGTCGAGCGAGCGGCTCACCAGGTCCAACAGGTAGTCGTTGGCCAGCCGTTGCGCCGCCGCCGAGTCGTGCTCTTCGGCCGAGAGCCCCAGGCCGTAGTAGGAAGGGTTCTTGTGCAGCCGGCGAAAGAAGAACGTCCAAGTCAGATAGTCGAGGGCGTCCTGCTTCGTCACCACCGTCCCGGCCGCCACCTCGGCGCCCAGATGGTCCGACAGCACCTTGTGCAGCGACGACTCGACGGGGAAGCCGGTATGCAGAAAGTGCTTGTAAAAGTCCTTCTTGGCGTCCTGCGTGAAGATGCGGGCCACGCCCGACGTGTCGAACTGCGGCCGTCCAGCCCGTCCCAGCATCTGCAGCACGTCCGTCAGGTCCATGTCTCGATAGCCCTCGACCTTGGCGTCGTAGAACTGCGTGCCCTTGACCACCACCAGGTGAGCCGGCAGGTTGACGCCCCAGGCCAGCGTGCTCGTCGCCACCAGCACCTGGATCTTGTTGTTGAGAAACAGCTCCTCGGCCAGCTGCCGGTCCGACTCGACCAGCCCCGCGTGATGCAGGCCGATGCCGAAGCTGACCGCCTCCCGCAGCGCGTCGTCCTTGGCCCGGGCCAGGTTGAGCTGAAGATCGTCCTCGTCCATCCGCAGGAACCGTCGTGGGTTCTCCTCCATGCCGCACAGGTTGACCAGATCCTTGGCCGTCAACCGCGTCTGCCGCCGTGACGCGACGAAGACGATGACGGGCTTGTCCGGGCTGTGGTTCTTGATGGCCAGGAACGTCGGCCGGTTCATCGACTGCATCAGCGGGCAGAAGCCCCTGACCTCGGGAAAGCCGTCAATGTACAGCTCGAGAGGAACGGGCCGGACCGAATGCCTAAAGTTAAAGAGCCCCTCCTTGACCCCGAGCCAGCTGGCCAGGTCCGTCGCGTTGGCGCAGGCCGTCGACATGCCCAGCAGCCGGACGGTACTCTCGGTCGACGACGCCATGTAGTTCATCCGCGACACGATGACTTCAAGGATCGGCCCGCGGTCCCCGGCCAGGAGATGGATCTCGTCGATGATTACCAGCCCGACCTGCCGGACGTAGCTCCTCGTCTGCCACGATCGCGAGATGCCATCCCACTTCTCGGGTGTCGTGATGATGACGTCGGCGTCCTTGATGGTCCGCGTATCCGGCGTGCTGTCGCCCGTCAGCTCCACCAGCTTCAGCCCCAGCGGACGCGCCAGCCGGCTTCCCCAGTCCTTGACGCGCTCGCGGACGAGGGCCTTCATCGGCGCGATGTACACCACCTTGGACCCGGGCCGTTCCCGCAGCGCCCACCACATGGCCAGCTCCGCCGCCACCGTCTTGCCGCTGCCGGTGGGCGAGCCGAGCAGGACGTTGGCGGCCGTGTGGTAGAGCGTGTGGAAGATTTGCGTCTGCATCGGGTTGAAGAACTGGAAGCGCTGCCCGTACAGCTCCTCCAGTCCCGGATTCTTCAGCGCCGTCATCGGCAGCGGCTGCAGGTTCAGCAGCTCCGTGTAGACGCTCTCCGTGTCCGGCCGGATGAGGTGCTGAAAGGACACGGGCGTCACCGTCTCCGCGCCCAGCCACCGGTCCGACACGGCCCGCACGTAGATCTGCGTCGGCAGAGGGTCCGACAGGGGAATGGTAAAGTTCAGCTCGTGATCGTCGTGCAGCTTCTTCCTGCTCAGGATGAAGAACTCGTGGTGGTACATCTCACACGTCTCCGAGTTCTCGACCCAGATGTAAAAGGACTCCGACGTGCCGTGCATTTGGTCTCGCCAGGAAAAGTCCGGGATGACGTAGAGCTTGATCCGCAACACGTCCCGGTTCAGGGGCGCAATCTCGGCCTCGACGTGAACCGTCGGGAAATGCCTCAGCATCTTGGCCACCGTCTTGCCGGCTCCGTGGTTGTGCACCAGGCCTCCTATCTCGGCCGGCTCCATGTCCTTCATGGCCTCGATGGTCAGGCCCTCGCGAGCGTCCAGCTGGTTGAGGATCGGCTTGGCCAGGTCAAATTGGTGAAGCGGGTGTTGGAAGGGCCAGATTCTCTTCTCTATCGACTTGGACAGCGTCAGGAGGACGAGGCACTGATGACCCCATCTGCGGTTCAGCGCCAGCATGAACAGGGCCCTGCAGATGCGGCCCGACTGCTGCGCCACGTAGTTCATGTCGTTGGACAGCGCAAAGTCCTCCGGCTGCTGTCGAGAGATGAAGGACTGGAGCAGGACGTTGGTCTTGGTCTGCGGCGTGTCGATGCCCCCGTCGACGTCACAGGGGGCCACGTTATTCTTGAGGTGCGTCAGCTCCTTGGCCTCACTGTCGCGGGACTGCACGTTGTCAAACTCTCCGCTCATGCTTATCATCTTCAGAATGTCCGCCTCGGTGGCCTGGGGCCGCATCATGGCATTGAAGACCTGGATGCTACCATGCAGGATGTAGTACTGGCTGGCAATACGTCCGATGTCCTTGCTGCGCAGCTCCTCCGTCTTCTCGTTGAAGATGATCATCTGGCACTGCTGTAGCGTCCGTGCCGCCTGGGTTGCCAGCTGTCGTCGTCGCCGCACCAGCGCCGGATCGTCGCGAATCTCGGCCCAGTCGATGCCGTAGGCCGTGGGACTCCGTTGCATGCGGACGAAGAGGTAAGAATAGCCAATCCATTGCACAGCATCCTGGATAGACGTGACGGTGCCGAGGGCGATCTCGGCGTTGAGGTTGTCCACCAGTTTCGACGAGAACTTGGACTCGATGGGCAGCTGCTCAGTGACGGCCGTCAGATAGTGTTGCAGCTTGTCGTGGGTCGTACAGATCATTCCGATGCCCGTGTCCTCGAACTGAGGGCGGCCGGCGCGTCCAAAGATCTGCAGCACGTCCAAGATGCCGAGATCGACAAACTTTCCGACCTGAGCGCTGTACACCTGCGTCCCCTTGATGACAACGGCTGCCGCCGGCAGATTGACGCCCCAGGCGAGCGTGGCCGTGCAACAGAGGACCTTGAGGACGCCCTCGCCAAACAGTCGCTCCATGAGGTTCCTGTCGGCCCTGGCCATACCGGCATGGTGAATTCCGATGCCCTTGGGGAGCAGGTCACGGAGGTCCTTGGATCGAGAGGAGTTCATGTCGCGGGAAGCCTGATCGTACCGCGGATGGGAAGACGGATCAAACAAGTCGAAGCACATTTGCTCCACGGCCTTTTGGTGAAACATCTTGGCCGTTACCATGGTGTCTTTTCTCGAGTGCACAAAGACCATGACCTGGTGGTCGCGCTGGAGCATCTCCTTGACCTTGTCAAAGGCGACCGTGTCGAGGTTATCCCTGGATTGCTTGGTGCCGGGCTTGCCCTTGACGCCGATAAAGTGCTGCTCCAGCGGTACCGGCCGGAACGAGGCGTCAAAGTAGAAGAGGCCAGCATACCGGTTGACCCTGAGGAAATCAGCCACGTCGACGTAGTTGGGCAGCGTCGCGCTGAGGCCGACGATGCGGATAAGCGATTGCGTGCTCTCGACCTGTCTCTGTGTCCGGGCAACCAAGGACTCGAGGACGGCGCCACGCTCGTCGTGGAGCATGTGAACCTCGTCGATGATGAGGAGGCGCACCTTTTGGACCAGCTCCGTGTCGCCGGTGCCCTTTCTTGTGACGACATCCCACTTCTCGGGCGTGGTGACGATGATCTGGGTCTGGACAATCTCCGACTTGGTGAGCTGCATGTCCCCGGTGTACTCGCGACATTTGATGCCGAGCCAGGCGAGTCGCTTGCCGAGCTTCTCTGTGATCTCGGCCGCCAGGGCCTTCATGGGGGCGACGTAGACGATTTTAAAATCGCCAATGTCGACGACAAACCCTGTCGCCTGCGGGTCCTCGACCGGGCTGGGTGAAGCATGCTGGCCAACCGTGTGCAGGATCGTGAGCATAGCGGCATCGGTTTTGCCCTGGCCATCCGACGTCAGCTCATGAGGGGAGAAGCCGGGGCAGATTTTCAACTTACAGCACCAGTCGGCGCACAAATGAGCATGTTCTCATTTGTCTTGTACGCAACGGGAAAGACGAGGCTCTGCATCCGGTTCAGCGTCTTGTAGCCCTTGAAAGTGCCCCTGCAGAGACCGTCCATGTGGCCTATGTTGACGAGTGTCTGGCCGGGGCCAAGCTCTCCCCTACGACCGGCGGGAATGGAATACTCCTCGTACTTGTCGAATTGGAGCCGCTGGTGACCAACGGGTAGACCATATTTCTTGCCCGAGTTACTCAACAGGTTGCCGGCGTGGTACGACTTGTACACGTGAGGATAATGAGGCTCCTTGGAATGGCTCGGCGCCAGAGCAGCGGTTTTGTGTTCGAGATCGCGCCGGCGGAGGGCTGTATCCCGCTCAGACCTGTTCAGGAGTCGCCGATCGGGTTCGGCCTGGGTGCTGAGAGCTGAGACGACGTCGTCCTTGCGCGAGAGGAGCTGAATGATGAAATCGAGATGGTCCAGCCCCACCAAGTCGATAAGCTGGGCCTGTAGCTCGTCCTCGGGGCCGTGGGAGCTGAGCAGACTCAATATCTGCGCCTGAAAAACATCGGGCGCCAGTCCGTTATGGACGGCCATCTCTGTGCAATTGCCGAGCAGCCAGTCGTCACTTTGAGGCGAGCCTTGGTCGGCTGAATCGATGGGAGCAAAGTCGCTGCTAATCCCCTCGTCCTCGTCATCTGATATGAAGTCCCATACATCCTGATGACTGGCTCCTGATGAGGAGCCTCGAATCTCGATGTCGTCGTCCCAGTCGTCGTCGTCGTCTCCAGCTTCGGGCGTTTGAGGCAGCTCGAGGTCGGCCAGGGCAGCCCGCATAGTGGCGAATTGCTCCCTCCATTGAGCCTCGGCAGATGAGATAGAGTTTAGGTCCATTGGCTGACGGAATGTTGGATTTTCTCTGACAATGCGAACATCAGCTCGGTGATGCTATAGGGCTGTAGGTAGCTAGATCTCCAAGCTTCAGTCTACCCTCTGCACTGCAGTTGGGCTCATAGACTCACGTGATATGCCGCCTCCCCGGTCCAATGCTGACCTCATCCGCAAACAATTCTCCGAGACAAAGATTGCTGCTTCCAGCCCGCTGCATCCGCCGCCCTCTGGATGCTCGGGCCTGGAGCAATGGTAGCCCGAAAGCTGGGCGCTTGAGCCAGCACCTTTTGACGGCAGCATTGATGACACGCTAACACCGCACAAGTAGCGCAGAGCCGCACGTCCCCTCTCCGCAGCCAGCTAACATAACAGCACGGTACGTACCGCGGGCCGACCTCCCTCCTGACGTCCATCTCTCGACCTTGCCGCAACCCGTTCCCATCTTCCCATCCCGCCATCTTCACCATCTATCTGGCTTCTCCTGTCTTCTATACTCCCCTCCCCCCCTTTTCTCGCCGGCTATTATCCGTCTTTTGCACCGCCTTTTGCCCCGAAGTCCTTGCATTGATTCCCCGTCCAAGGAACCCGTCTCCGTCCCACCTGTTGAATCGCCGACCTCGGCCGAATCCTCCTTTTCTCCGCCTTCGCCATGAAGCTGCATTACATCGGCGTGCGTGTCTTCTCTATCCCTGTCGGAAACCCCCACGCTTCGATCCGCGCTCACTCGCGCCCAGATTCTTCGCAACGAGGCAAAGCCCGCCCACGAAATATGCGCCGAGAAGGAACTTAGCGCCTACTCGCGCTTCACACGCACCAAGTCCGTTGCATCCGCCCCCTTTCGCCGTCCTACTCGCCCAAAGCTGACCGGTCGATGCGCAGCTATGCAGAATTCATGACTCTGTTTGCTAAGACGGTCGCCGAGCGCACCAAGCCTGGCCAGCGGCAAGACGTTGAGGAGCAAGGTAAACCCGTGACAGAAATGGCGAGACAGCTGGCCGTGTTTTTATATCTTATTCTGACTCTGATCGCAAGACTACACGTTTCACGCATACGGCCGAACCGAAGGTATCTGCGGCATCATCATCTCCGACCATCAGTACCCCGCCCTCGTCGCCCATCAGCTGCTGAGTAAATGCGTCGATGAGTTCCTCGCCAAGCACCCGCGCTCCTCATGGGCAACTGGCCAGCCTACCATCGCCATGCCCGAGCTCCAGGAGTATCTCACAAAGTATCAGGACCCTCAACAGGCCGATAGCATCATGAAGATCCAGAAGGAGCTGGACGAGACCAAGATCGTCCTACACAAGACGATCGAGAGCGTGCTGCAGCGGGGCGAAAAGATTGATGACCTGGTGGCCAAGAGTGATGGTCTGAGCACGCAGAGCAAGATGTTCTACCGTACGTCCTCTCGCTTCTCCACCCGCCCCTATCAAAGTGCTGACGCGGCGCAGAGCAAGCCAAGAAACAGAACTCATGCTGCGTTCTGATGTAGCCTTTCCTATCCCTTTTTTCGTCTCCTGTGGTTTATATCTATGGGCGTTGGCTTTGTCCTTTTTCGTCACGATGCTGGGTTTTGGGATTGAGATTGGCTATTCTGACAGGCGCTTATGCATTCACACACCACCACCATCGTTGGTCGTCTTAATGCGACTTAGTAGAGCGACACGGCACGATGAATGGGTGACTGGGAGTGGGCGATGGCACGGTTTGGTGGTGGACAGCTCTCGTCAAGAGATTTATAGTAACACACCAAGTCTTACGTACAAGAGCATCTATATTTTGTCTACACTATGTCGATAGCATGCCACCAGATACAGAGTGGACATGCCCTAAAACAAACGTCTTTATCGTCAGGGGGGGGAATGTGCTGCTAACAACGACAGTAGGCGCAGTGGTATAGCGAAAGTTCAGCGCTCAATTTTAAAGACTGAAAGGACGTCGCAAATCTCGGACCCTGGTAAGCAAAAAAAGGAGGTAATCGGCCGGACATGGACACGTGAGTAGCATCAAACTCCCTCAACGACAGCGCGCTCGCCCTGTCGAAAAACAGGCGAGTCCGGATCCCGGGCTGGGTCGACGAGGCGTGGCATCGAGCTCTTCGTCGCGTTGAGCCGCTTGCTGTCGAGCATCTGTCTCTGCAGGGGTCCCAGCATGGCCCGCTGCTGCCGCGAGACGCTGATCTGCCTGGCAATGGAGATCTCAACCGGGTCGTGGGATGCATCTTTGCCCGCGGGGGACGCCTCGGATGGTGACGTGATGGACTGCGCGGCGAGCGGCGAAAAGATGGATTGCGTGGTTGAGCCGCTGAGGGGCGGGTGCGCTGATTTCCACGTCTGGCCGGATGGGGGACCGCTGCCTACCCGTGTTGCGCCGCCGCCGGGGGACAAGGTCGATGCCGGTGTGGGGGAGGACCTCAGCGACTGGTCTGACAATGAGCGTTGATGGTACTTTGAGATGAGCATCGGTCGTGGGTTCGAGCTGCTACTGTTTGCCGCCGCTGGGGCTTCGTACTTGCTGCTGCCTCGTCGGACCGATGCGGCAACGTGTCTCGGAGTCTCGATCTGTTCCTGCGACGGTTCCCGAGCCTCAAAGTCGGTCTGCGTGGGCGAGGAGAGCATGACGGGGAATGTGTGGGAGCGCTGACGAGAGAGTGGCTTCAGGTCGGGGCTGCCCTCGGGGCGAGCCAGTCGCAGGGAGGGTATCGCCGAGCCTGATATCATGATGGTGGGAAAGGAGCTGGGCACCTGTGCCTGATTGGCGGGCGGTTGTCCTTCTCCTTCGCGGACGGCCTTGATTCTGTCGCGGGTGGCTTGCCGTCGCGCCAGAAGAGAGGTCGTGCTGCGGTTTTCCAGGAGATGGCTGAACATGACGCTGTACCGCTCCATGGTGACGTCGGGAATGTCGACGTCCAAGAGATTGTCGGACAGGGGAGACGGAGGAGACGGCGACCGGAAAAATTCGATCGTCTCTCTCTTCAGATGGTCAACCTCTTGGCCGTCTTTGGAGATGGCCCTCGTCAGGAACGACAGGGGAGACTTGGACCGCTCCACTGCCGTCGGCTCTGTCCGAGACTTGACGAGCGTCTTGGGCTTTCGTCGAGGTGAATCGCTCGACAGCCGGGCGGCTCGCTCGGTGGTGGAAGTGACGCGGACATGGTGGCCCGTCGAAGACGGAGCGCTGGCAGATTGATTTGCCCCGTGGTCGTCCTGAACTTTGCCCTTCTTGGACCGCGACCTGAAGATGCCCCATTTCCGAGGCTTGGACCTCGTCGAGTCGCTCCTGTTGGGGCTTTGGGCCTCAACCGTCGTCGTCACGGAGGGCACACAAGATTGGTATGGCCAAACGGCCATCGACGAGGGCGGAGGCTGCGTGGGACTTCCCAAGGCCATGCCAATGGCAATGACGCCCGTCTCCGGGAGATCGTCTTGCTGGGCCATGGACGCTGGCGATGGAGTCAGGTCTCGAAGCGAGGGAGCAAGCGTCGATTGGGACGAGCGTGGAGTCTCGGACCGTATGGGCCGGTGGTACGGCGTAAAGCTGCTCTCGGACCGGACTCTTGAGCCCGATAGGGGAAGGGTTTGATGAGCGTCGCGAGAATTAATCGGACGCAGGCCGTCGTCGCTCAACTCGCCCTCCCTCACAGGTCCTTCGGTGGCGGCAGTTGGCGGGAAGTCGGCTCCGGAGCTGGGATCCATCGACGCGGCACTGCAAATTCCACGACACGCTTTAGGAGAGCATTGACGAGGGGCGGTTGCTGTCACTCGAATATAGAGTATGAGCAAGGCGGGAGCAAACTGTTACAAGTAGTGGCACCAGCGTGCTTGGAAGTGGATATCCATGCTCGGATCTTGTCAATCGAATATACCCAACGGGAACCTGCTTGTTTCCAGTAGATAGGACGTCATGGCGGTAAGGCATAATCAGTATGCCCGTTTGGGTTCCTCAGTCCGCCAGGCTTGAGGTGGGGAAGAGGGAAGGGGGGGGAGGGGGGGTGAAGATCCTTGCTTAGGGGTTTTGGCGTGGCTCACCTGAAGTTTCGGGAATCCTGCCTCGAGTCTTGGGACTTGGGGATCCCCTGTCATAGTCATCGGAAAAGCCGAGGATGAGGGGCTTGTTGGTTGGCTGAAAGAACTCTGGCATAGGGCATGCGGGCTGCATGGGCTATTGCTTTTCTAGCATCGCACAGATGGCATTGACGGACAGGAGGCTTGCTCCATGCATTTTTAATTGCTTTTTCTTTCCGTTTTTCTGGTTATTTTTTTTTCTTTGAGAAAGCGGAGGTGGTGTAATGCTGGCGAGTCGCGGGAAAGATGAGGGCGTCATGCTTGGGTTGGGGTTGGGTTGACGCGCAGGCGCCAACGTAAGCCCCTGAACTGCGTCGTGCTTGAAACAGCCCCGGCCCCCTTGACAGGCTGCTTGGCGGGGACGAGGCGTGCGTCTCGGCTTGAGTCTTCCGTGTTAGACGACGACGCAGGACTCGGAATTCGGCCAAGTTTCGCTTGCATGTCGGACACAAGTAAAGGACGAAAATAGGCAGGCAGGCAGGCAGACAGACAGGCTCTCGTGCTGATGCTGCTGCAAGGGGGTGGAGCGCGGGAGTTGGTGGAGCGACGTTTATTTCAACCGTCGCCAATGGCACGCTCTCCAAACAACCATGAATTGGAGGAGAGGCGGATTGGATTACTAACGACAGCATCAATTTGCGGCTCCCCGCTGCATGAGTCCCCTGTTTCAATCAATTCGCTCCAGTGCACACGGCATCGTGTGGTGTGGCGTGTCCAACTGGCCAACTGGCGGCTGGGCTTGTTCGTTTGTATGTAGCGTCGCAAATCAATCGTTAGTAGGGGGTCCAGTAGTCAGACAGCTTACCGCCGTTGCTAAAGAGAAGAAACATCGGAAATGAAGGTTGAAGAGACAAAAAAGGGTAGCGGGCTACCTATCGGACAGAATGTGCCGTGTGCGAATAGTCTGGCTGCATTGAGGAGTTTTTTGTGTGTGTTCGAGCTGGACTGTGTAAAGAGACTGTGCAGCGGGGGCAAACTGTGCGCTTATAGACGGTGCGTATAGATATGAAAACCGTGTCGCAGACTTTGGGCTGTTCCGAGGCTGTTTTGCTGAGGCCGGCCAATGCACGAGACGGACGAAACTGGAAGTATCGAATACCCTGAACTTCCGTATCGGCGCCGCCTGAAAGCCGCTGCAAGAGACTTGGTCTTCCGTCTCCAAGACCCCCTTTCGGCGGGGAACCCTTTGGCTCCTGACCAATCGCCGTCCGCCCTGCACCGCCGATAAATTCGACCACAACGAGGGGCGCCTTTGAAGTCTTGACAGCTTCGCCTCCTCCAAGCAGCTTCCAGCTCCCCCGGCCCCAAAAAAATCTCTGCTCTGCTCAGCCATCGCAGACTTTTGTCATCGCCATCTCCTCGCCCCTCTCCCTCACACCCCTCTAACTGCCGGTCTCCGCCCCTTCGCCGTCGCTGGTCGCCGCCGAATCCTCATCGCCTCTTCGTCGCCCGTGCCCCTCCCCACCTCACATCTGCTGTCGGTTCTCGCCATCCGCGGCACGCAACCATGTCCTGGCAATGTTGGTTCTCCTGATACCATTCTTTTCTTCCTTTTTTCTACCCCTTCCAACGCTTTCGTCTCCCTCCTACCTCGGACACGCCGCTGACTCGGACTCCGCCAACAGCCTATGTCGACAGCAGGTGAGGCCCTCCCTCTTTCCCCTCCTCGCGCGTCTTGCGGCCCGCCTGACTGACGCCCTTCAGCCTGGTGGGCAGCGGTCATGTGGACAAGGCGGCCATCATCAGTGCGGCCGGCGACAGCACATGGGCCGCCTCTCCCGGCTTCGAGGTATGCCTGCCCGCCAACTCCGCCAGGGGCTCGTGCGCTGACACGAAACACGCAGCTCAAGCCAAACGAGATGAAGATCATTGCCTCCATCGCAGCCGGTGACGAAGAGGCCAAGACAAAGGCCTACTCGGACGGCCTCTACCTCGCCGGAAACCGATATGTCATGGCTCGGGCCGACGATGGGAAAATCTACGCGCGGTCGGTTCGTCACAACCTCTCTCTTTCCAAATCCAGTCCGCCAACACCACTCGCTAATCCTGGCCGTCGACAGGGCAAAATCGGCGTCGCCATCGCCAAGACCACGCAGGCCATTGTCATCGGCCACCACGGGGAGAATCAAGTTGCGGGCAATACTACCTCGACGGTCGAGAGCTTGGCTCAATACCTCATCGGTCTCAAATATTGATCCGACGACACGTGTAAGATAGCGGATGTGGCCAACAGCGCGGGGACACAGCTGCGACATCCCGCCGCCTCGTTCCCTTGGACGTCGGGTCAATTGCGTGAGGAGAGTGTGCATGGATGTTGGGAGCTTGAGCGTCAACACAGAGCCAAAGTCGCTTTTCCTTGAAAGATTCTGCATATAAGCAATCCAAGAGCTCTTTCAGAAGAGCCCAACACACGCCGGCCTTGTATGTCTCGTGACATGACCACCCGATTATATGGTTCAACGCTGTACAGAAATGGCATCAACGCCGTGTTCGCCTCCTCTTACCCTCGGCCGGCCCATGCACTCTAGAATTTTGTTGGCGACATGCTTCAAGAACGTCTCCCGAGATGGCGCATCGCAAGGCCCCGTCGACCGAGGCCGCTGCTCAATACCGCAGGCGTAGCGCGCGTTTCATACAGGCAGCTCTGCGTTTCTGCGTCCGAGCCCGATCTTGTCTACCAGCAGGCCGATGTAGGGACCAATGACGGGCAGACCACGTGCGAAGCCGGCGATGGTACCGATAAAGTCGCCGAAGAGAACGGCGATGCCGTACGCCTCGACGAGGAAGCCGACTAGTGTCCACCGCGCCAGGATGAGGCCGAGGCCGGCGAAGAAGGCGACTGTGCCCTTGGCCTTTTGCTTTCGCGCGAAGAAAAGCATCGTCTTTTGCGGACCAATGATGATGGTCAGGCCAATGAGAAACAGTATCTGCGGCGCGGTGCGCTTAGCGTCGACGACGGCGGTTGAAGGAGGAGGTAACGATTACGTTTCCCATTGCGAGCCTGAAAGAAACGACGGGTCAGCAGCAACGAAGGAGGAAAAAGGGGAAGAAGAGGTGAAGTCACGTACATTGCGCGATCAAAGAACAGCATGACGCCGCCGATGAGAAACAAGCCTCCTGTGCGCGCAGTCGAGGGTCAGCTCGCGATTGCGCGCAGATATGCTGGGAAGGGGGGGAAAAGACGACGACGCACCACCGGAGCAGAAGACGACGCCAATCTCTGTCGAAAAGGAAAGAATATTCATCAGCGTTCGTGCGGCGGACCCCAGACGAGAGAGATTGGATGAGCCGTACTCTGGGTGTCTGAAAGCCACATAGACATGATGTTGTTTTCGCAAATGGGGAGGCAAGACGGTCGAGGGGTTCTGCGTCGCGGGGCGCTGACTTGTCGAGGAGAGCGCAGCTTCTGTGCATGGATCTGCTGCTGCTGTATGCGACGATGGTTTTCTCTATGTATTGTATTTTTTTTTTTCCCTTGGGGAGCTCAACTTTTGTTGTGCGATGTTGGATGGGATTCGTGTTGAAGCCGCTTCAAGCTGACGGCGGGTTTGGGCTTAGCGTTGCTGGCGGTAACCCGCGTGCGGGACGGTCAGGTGACCATTGCAGTTGAAGGCTTGCCCGCGCGCCTCCTAGATGTTAGTCAGCCAGACGAGGTGCCCGGCATGACGTCTTTGAATTCCTGAGGCGACTTAACGATGATGAAGACGCGACCAACCGACTCCCAACAACAGTATCTCCAGAAGGAGGACTTGGCACGGATTACGCCAGTGCAATCGCTACGTCAAATCATAACGTAGGAATAGAGAGCGATTCTAAAGTTTGTTGAGAAGCTGAAACCTGTCTATTGTGCGAGATTACGGTTGATAAGGAAAAGTCTCTACAAAAAACAGCAAAAGGGATTCAAAGCTTAACCCCGAACGCAGAGATAGAATATCGCGAAGAGTCACGTGATCCATCCCTGCTTCTCAGGCTCGCTTTTAGAGTTTCCTCCCCCTCACTTACAGACTTGACATCTCCTTCTTCATCAGTTCAGATGCACTTTGACGCATAGCTTTATTTCAACATACACCATATACTTGCCTAGTAAAGTGCGATTCGTCGAATATACCAAGGTAGGTACGCATACAGGATCCGGATTGCCTAGAGGAAAGAAGTATGACGGGTAAGAGATCTCATTTTCCAAGAGGAATCCTACTACGAACGTGAAGAAAGAATAATCGCAACCCAGGTTTGAGGAACCAGAATATCCCTTGGCCCAGGAGATCAAAACCGGCTCCGATAAAGAGGAAGAGATGAATGTGAAAGACCATTCACGAGATGACGCTGCGAGCCCGAAAGTAGGTCAGGTACCCTTACCCCATCCACGTCACTGTCTTGTAATACATAAATTCATCCAGCCCTTGATCGCCATTGAACCGCCCAAAGCCGCTTTCCTTGACGCCCCCGTGAGGCAAGACGCTCTCGTCATGGACAGTCATGGAATTGATGTGCACGGCCCCCGACTCGAGCGCGTCGGCAACGCGAAACGCAGCCTTAAGGTCCTCGGAGAAGACGGACGCCGAAAGGCCGAACTCGGTGTCGTTGGCCAGCTTGACCGCTTCGGCCTCGGTGTCAAAGGTGAAGAGGGAGACGGTCGGTCCAAAAGACTCGGTCTTGTAGACGTCCATGGTGGTGTCGACGTTTTCGAGGACGACGGGCTGCATGCGGCCTTGCATCTCGGCGTCGGCGTCCTTTTCCGTGAAGATGGGCAGTTGTCGAGCGCCCTTGTCAACGGCTTGTGAAACTAGAAGACGATTCCGCGTCGCCGCTGCTGGGGAGACGAGCACAGGCGTTGAACCGGCTGAGCCGTACAGCTTCTTGGTTTTCGCGCGGACATGGTCGCGGAACTTATCGACAATGGACTCGTGCACGAGGATGCGCTCCGTCGACATGCAGATCTGTCCGGACTATAAATCGAAGACGGCGCGTCAGCCACGACGACGACGACGCCGATGAATGGAGAAGATGGGAAAAGCCTACGTTTAAGAAGGCGCCCTTGACGCAGTGGAAAGCCGCCCTCTCGAGGTCGGCATCTCGCAAGACGACGGCGCTCGCTTTGCCGCCGAGCTCAAGCAGGACCGGTTTCAGATGCTTCCCAGCGGTAGAGGCAACGATGCGGCCGACGCGGCTGCTGCCGGTGAAGTTGACCTTTTTGACGAGCGGATGGGCTACGAGTGCATTGGTGATGGAACCGGCGTCGCTGGGCGAGTGGAAAAGCAGGTTCAGACAGCCGTCCGGCAGGCCAGCCTCGCGGAAGACGTCGGCGACGGCCCAATGACACTTGGGTGAGAATTCAGCGCCCTTCAAAATCGCTGTGTTGCCGGCTGCTAGGGCGTAGGAAACGGCTCGCAGGCCGAGGGCATAGGTGCCGTTCCTGGTTACACGGAGCGATGAGCGTCAGTGGACTATGAGAATGGGCGATACATTGCCGCTTACCAGGCAGCGATCCCGAGGATGACGCCGTACGGCTTCTTGCAGACCATGGCCCTCATGCCGGGGACGATAGACTCAGGGAGCGAGCCCTCCACGGCGCGGCCAATCCTTCCAGCCGTGTCCTTGAGGGAATCAAGACTCAAACCCAATACCAAATCCTCAAAGTCGGAGTCGGACCCAATCTCCTCTCGCATATAGCCGGCCAGCTCATCTCGACGCCTGGCCATGACATCAGCCGCGCGGAGGAAGAGGTCGCGCCGTTGAGCAGCTTTCCAACAGGACCAATTCTCAAAGGCTTCATGCGCGTTCTGGACGGCCTCTTGAACGTGCTTCTCACTTGCGCACGACATGGTCCAGATGTGTTGGTTGGTGAGCGGACTAGTTACCGGAAAGGTCGTGCTCGTTTCCACGTCTCTACCGTTGATGATGAGGGGCACGACGCTGCTCATCGCTCGTCTTGTTGCGGGGCTTCGCTGGCCCGATAAGGCCCTCCTCGAGAGGCGAGTTGTCGAGGCGAGTGCCATTTTGTCGTGCTGGCTCGCCTTGAGGCACGGTGATGACGACTCCCCACCCGAAACTCGAGGAGCCTCTGTTTGTTAGTTGGCCAAAGCGACTCGGCAACGTCGGCGACAAACTTCCGGCTCCTTCAACTTGGTACACTGGCTGCGTTCTTCTTTCGCCAAGGCGGCGGAGCCATACCCGGTCTTCCGCCAGATATAGGTACAACCCCCCATCTTGGTAAACCTTACAGGTAAGGTAGTACGAGGGTATGCCAAGCGAGAGAGGTAATATTGATGTCTAGATGGCGATGGTAACTCGCGCAAAATACTCTTAGCCACGTAAATTCCCCTCTTTGTTATGTACATTGCAGGAGATGTTTCCGTCCGAGGCAGCCAAGTTTTGGATTCTAATCCTCGAGGCTCTTTGATGACTAGTTGTATTCGTACTTCGAGGGCAGTGTGCCAATAGAAGCCCCAACGGCTTACATCATCAGAGCTTGAAAATTCACTCACTCGGCGCCACAAAACAAAACACAGATAGATGATTGCCATACTTTCCCTCAGCTCGATCAGGTCACTATAAGCATTGCTCGCTTCGCACCATCAGGGAGGTCAAGGATGATACATTCATTCATACACCGTGTCTTGTTCCTGCAACAGCCAACAGCGGCGAGATGGCCCAGTCAAGCGGCTCCCCTCGAGGCATCCGTTCGTTGTGACAGAACCGCACTCCAACATACGAACCGACACGGTTACTCAATATGCCTCGACGGCCAGGCATTTCGCCTTGGCAACTGAGACTCGCCCTCGATGCGTTCTCGGTAGTCTGTCGATCTGGCAGAGAGCAAAAGCGATCACGATTAAGCCGGAGCGCCAGCTGCCATCCCTAAGCCGAAAGGCTCAGGGTGCATAGCTGGGGCTTGACTTTGTTGGTCCGACACTCGTAGCGGTGCGGCTGCGCGTTGATGCTCATCACTTGAGGACCGTATGGGCGCCTCGGGCCTCGAGGAACTGCTCTGCAGCTGGCTGCGGCAAGGTGCGAATCAGGCCAAACACCTCCTTGTTGTGGTAGCGCATCCGGGTCTTGGGATCATTATAGGGGGCCGGCAGGCCAGTGACATCGCAGTAATGCCTTGAGTGAGCCAGAGACGGCGCCGACTCAATGTTTGTGTAGGTGGCATTCGGGGCCGTCATGGCACCTCCGCCGCCGGCCATCCGGAGACTCTTCTCCAGCACGAGCTTGGACAGGCTGCGCGAGGCCTGGGCGAGGTTCGGGGCGTTGGTGCCGGAGGCGCTGGCGGCGGGCGTCGAGGTGCCGCTGGTGGACAGGCCGTCATAGGCGGCGGGAGTAGCGTCGCCGCTGATGTCCTGGGGCGTGGCGAGGGCCGATGCCTCCCTCTTCGTGGCATCGCCGACGATGGCCTTGATGTTCTTGTTGCGCCGCTGGTTGGGCCGCCAGTTGGGGTTGCGGAAGTTTTTATGTATCGAGTGCGTGTCGAGCCGTTCCATGAGTTGCTGGTGCGCGAGCTGCGCCTCGGTCGGAGCGGCCATGGCTGGAATTTGGGGGAATTACTTGATCGTCCCTCCCTGATCGTAGAAGCTTGAGCCGAGGGGCAAGAGACTGTTCTGGAGGTGTTGACGCTGCCGTTGATCACGTGAATGGAACCAGGTGACTAAACCGTGTCGCCTCTTCGTAAAGAAGACGCGCTTGAAACGTGCTAGGTTGAACAAAGCAGGCAATGGTAGGCGGATCTGCTCTTCATGATGCTGCCCTGCTTTACACTGACGCTTCATCACAGGAGAGCCCTCACGAGCATCAGCAGAACCTTCTGCTGTCGCGAATCATCACCAATGTGGTACGGCGCATCGGTCTGATGCGCGACGGCAATGCTGACTACGACTTTTTTTAGGAGAAGCTCAACGAAGCCGTCGTGGTCATGAACAAGAGCCTCCAGGTGCGTTGCTCCTTATCCGGAGATGGCGTGGAGACTGACAGATTTACCGCAGGAGATCAACATCCAGAACATGAATGTCGAGCTCGTGGCGCAAATGTTTAAAAATTACCAGTCCAACGTCCTATTCCATCTCGAGGGTACGCCTTCCCACATACTGCTGCCTGGGAGAAGATGAGGAACTGACAGCTCGGTTGCAGCAACGGATAACCTGAAGCCGCCGTCATAGTGTCGAGAGTAAAGGAAATGAGGCGTCGTGAGCTTTGCGCTGATGACGCATGTATGTGACGACGACATTTACTGATGTATGATGCTGTTACTACAAATAAACCGTCCCTATATCGGACCCAACACGTATGTTATATGTTCATGTAGTGACGAGGTGAAGCTGCTTGATCTGGAACATTCAAACTGTAGATGGCTGAGAGGTTCTTGTACCCCATCATTACCCGACTGAGCGCTACTCCGACCGCCCGGGTGAAGCCCATCTCGCGATCGGCACCAAGTACCGGTACCTCTCTCCCTTAGAACACGCCGCCTTCCACAGCCGACTCCAGTTCCCTCCATTTCCACAGCCTCGCAGCCTCGCGCTGGGCGAAGATTCTCGCCACTGAAAAGACTGCCACTACCATCTAATCGGGGGGGCCCGTGCTATTGTCACGCCGTCTCCTCAACAATGACCGTCTAGATTTCCCAAAACTCAAACCTCTCTCTCTCTCTCTCTCTCTCTCTCGTTCACGCCATGGCTCCCTCCGCCGTCGACGGCAACAAGGCAGCCGAGAAGACGTATCCGCCAGCCAACATCTTCCCCGTCAAGGAGACGCGCTTCGACAAATTCCTACCGTCCGAAGCCGACGGACGCAAGCGGGCGCTTCAGCAGCCCAATGGCGCCGCCATCGTCATCGACAATGGTGAATTATCCACCCCCCTTCCCAAGCAGTTGGGCGTGAGCTGATGGTCTTCTCAGGATCGTCCGCTGTCCGGGCCGGATGGTCGTTTGAGTCGTCGCCGCGCTTCATCCTTCCGCCCATCATGTCCAAGTATAGGGATCGAAAATTGGGCAAGACCTTTTCTTTCGCCGGCTTCGATTGCTACGCCGATACGACCGCCAAGGGTCACATTAGAAACGCCTTCGAGGTCGGCTCTGGCATCGTCAGCAATTGGGACGTCATGGAGCACGTCCTCGACTACGTCTTCCTCAAGCTCGGCATGAACGAGGCTGACGGCGCCGTCGACGTTCCCATCGTCATGACGGAGGCGGTGGCCAACCTGCCGTACTCGCGGAAATGTGTGTTGGCGCAAATATGTCTCCTCTGCCTCTTTATTCTGACACTCGGAGCCTCCAGCCATGACGGAGATCATCTTCGAGTGCTACGGTGCGCCGTCCCTAGCCTACGGCATCGACTCCCTGTTTTCCTACCGCCACAACAAGGGCAAGACCGGGCTGGTTATCTCGTCGTCCCACACGTCGACCCACGTCATACCCGTCTTGGACTCCAAGGCGATGCTCACCCAGGCCACCAGGCTGAATTGGGGAGGCTATCAGGGCGCGGAATTCCTCCTTAAGCTCATCCGGTTGAAGTACCCTGCCTTTACGGGCAAGCTAAATGTGTCGCAGGCGGAACACATGATACGGGATCACTTTTACGTGTCCCGCGACTACGACGAAGAGATCAGCTCCTACCTCGACTGGACCGGTCTCGAGGATCGCGACGTCGTCATCCAGTACCCCTACACCGAAGAGACGGTTGTGCAAAAGACGGAGGAAGAGCTGGCGCGCATCGCGGAACGCAAAAAGGAGAGCGGCCGTCGGCTGCAGGAGCAGGCCGCCAAGCTGCGACTGGAAAAGTTGATAAAGAAAGAACAAGATCTCGAGTACTACAAGAAGCTCCAGAGTCGGCTGGCGGACGAGACCAAAAAGGAGACGCGCCGGCAACTCGACAGCCACGACATCAAAGACGAGGCCCAACTCGACAAGATGATCCGGGAGCTGGAAAAGTCGGTCAAGAAGGCGCGGACCAAGGACGTCGGCGGAGATCCGGAAGAGGAACAAGGACAGCCCGACTTTAGCCTCCTGGAGTTGCCCGACGACCAGCTGGACGAGGCGCAGCTGAAGCAGAAGCGACAGCAACGACTGCTCAAATCGAATCACGAGGCACGGGCTCGGGCTAAGGCGGAAAAGGAGGCGGAAAAGGCGCGCATCCTCGACGAGGAGCGACGCGACAAGGAGCGGCGCGAGAACGACCTCGACGGCTGGCTCGAGGACAAGCGACGGGCTCGTCTGCAGGCGCTGCAAAAGATCAAGGAGCGTGACCGGCTGAAGCAGGACCTGGGCAACCGCAAGTCGTTGGCGTCGCAGATCCGGATGAAGAGCATCGCCAACCTGGCATCCGACAACCCGACCAAGAAGCGGCGGCGCGGCGGCGACGACGACAACTTTGGCGCAAACGACGACGACTGGGGCGTCTATCGGCAGATCGCCGTGGGAGACAACAGCGACGACGAACAGGAGGAGGAGGACCTGGCCTCGACGGTCAAGCAGCTCGAGCGCGACCTGCTGCAGTACGACCCGGACTTTGACTACGAGCAGACGCAGGAGGCCCAGACGGACTGGTCCAAGTCGCTGCTGCACGCCTTTTCTCGCGGGCCCCGACCCTTCAACCCCGGCTCGCAGGCGGAGATGAGCCAGCTGCACCTCAACGTGGAACGGATCCGGGTTCCCGAAGTCGTCTTCCGGCCGTCGATTGCCGGCATCGACCAGAGGGGCGTCGTCGAGATCGCGGGCGACGTCCTCACGCAGCGGCTCGGCGCCGTCGTGTCAGACGAGGTCCTGCGCGACGTCTTCCTCACCGGAGGCAACACGCTCTTCCGCAACTTTGACGAGAGGATCCGTGACGGCCTCGTCCCGCTGCTGCCGGCCGAGGCGCCGCTCAGGGTCCGTCGCGCAGCGGACGGTCGTCTCGATGCCTGGAGGGGCGCCGCCGACTGGGTTGGTTCGCCGGCTTGGACCGAGGCCCGCCTTTCCCGGGCCGAATATCTCGAGAAGGGGGCTGAGTATATCAAGGTCAGTCAGTCACTTTGTCTTGGCACCTTGTTTTATCTTTTGTTCTTATCCCCCCCTCTCTCTCTCTCTCTCTTCCTCTCTCTGACTCGCCATGTTACTTTCCAGGAGCATGACATGGGGAATTCATATGCATGACGCGACTTTTTTTTTTTTTTTTTT
>LAZP02000094.1:0-20622 GCA_001272575.2 Ophiocordyceps unilateralis
GAGGAGGAGGAGGAAGAGGGAAAGGAGGAGGGGGCCAAGGGGGCCAAGGGGGCACGCGTCGCGCCGTTCCGATACCGGGAAACGTCGCCGCAAGCCTTCGGCATGACACCGCTCGACATCCTCCTCGCCCCTTCGGACCAATCGCTCAACCAGTTCGTCAGCCTCAAGAAGCTAGCCCCCTTTCGTGACCCGGCCAAGAAACGTCGGGATCGGAGACAGCTCGCAAAGAGGGCTAGGTTGAGGCAGTGGCGGAAGGACGTCTTCGGTCGTAGGGGCCCGCCTACCGTCTTGGATGCTGCGGGACCCTCACCACCCCCCCCGTCCACGCCCTCGCTGACCCTGCATCTTCAGCCTCCTCTTGATCTGGACCCTACCCTGGTGGGGGACTCGGCTGAGGCGAAGGGCGAGGGGGAGGGCAAGGGGAAGAGGAAGAGGAAGAGGAAGAGGTCCGCTTTGTAGAAGGGTCATGAGGTGGCCTAGCGCCGGCCCTGGGGAGTACTTGTTGGACTGCGACGAGTTGACTATAGTGCTGAAATGGGACAACATCAACCTTTCACTTTCAACCCATGCTTCCTACCACCTCCATCTCGAGATGTAAACCCAAGGAGAGTGAAAGGAAGTCGACTCTGGCCACCCGTCTACCAGCTTATATACAATTAAATACGCCTTTTTCGCCTCTCCCTCGGGGGCTAGTAAGCTCCTATAAACTCACTTACTCACTTACTCTCTCACTCTCTTACTCTCCTACTCACTCACTCACTTACTTACTCACTCACTCACTCACTCACTCACTCACTCACTCACTCACTCACTGCTACTCACTCCCCGTATCCAAGTCTCGCGACACGTCTAGGCTAGACCACCTCGACGCTGGATATCTATCTCTCAAACAAAAAATTGGTATTGATTTCCCTTTCCATGCTCCCCAACTGCCATTCTTCTTTTCTCCTGCCTAGTTGCCACAGCCCCGACGCCCCCGTCTCTAGAGTGATTAAAAAAAAAAAAAAAAACCTCTTGGACACGATGAAGAACAGAAAAGATAGTAGGAGAAAAACAAGTAAGGATGGCCTCCGCAGCTAGAGAGCGTGGCGGAGGGCATCGAGATGATTGCCACAGCCGCCAAACATGCCGGCAAAAGGGTCAACCATGAGACCGCCCCCCAGGCCCATACCCTGATTCGCATTGTCCAGACCGAGGGGGAGGAACCAGGCCGACGCGTCCTGTGCTCCGAAGCCGCACATGGCGGCCGACGTCAGCGAGCTCGACCCCTGGTGATGGTGATGATGAGGGCGTCCGTCGGCCATGGCGAAGTCGTCAAAGGGAAGAGACCGGTCATTGGTCTGTAGCGGCTGAGGCTGCGGCACATCCATCGGGAGCATATCGGCGGCGAAAAACGAGTTGTGGCTGGCCGGAGGAGGCTGTTGCGACGGCTGTTGCTGCTGCTGCTGCTGCTGTTGCTGCTGTTGCTGCTGTTGCTGCTGTTGTTGCCGCTGCCGCTGCGTGAAGCCGTCGACCGGAACGGGGCTCATCGACGCCATGGAGCCCAGCGGTGGAGGCTGGGACTGCGGCATCTCGAGCGGGCTGATGCCGGACGGCCCGCTCGTCTGCCCGGCCAGGGAAGCCGAGAAGCTCGGTTGCGGCGGCGGCGGGAGTGAGGCCGGTAGATGCGGCTGCTGGCGGATCCCGGCAGCGAGACGGCCACCGACGGCGTGTGGGGACGAGTCCGGCCCCGAAACCTGAGCCTCTTCGGCGCCCGCCCCCGTCGTCGTCGAGTCGGCCTGCTTCTTGCCGGCCGCCTGTTTTCGCCGGGCCGAAAGGCTCCTTTGCGCCTCGGCGGGGGCGGCCTCGACGTTCTGCGACGGCGACAGCGTAAAGAACTCCTCGACAGAATGCAGTTGGGGCTTCTGCTCGAGCACGGCGTCGTCGCCCTTCTCCCTCTTCCTGCCCATGATGGGGTCCATAAAGTCTGCTTCCGACAGGCCGTGGGGATAGCGGCTGAACCAGTCGCCGTACTGGATAATGGACGACGCGGCCGACCCATCCGATGTCGGCCTGGGAGGGGCGTTGATGGCATTGCGATACTGTGTGCGGATATTGTCCACCATCCAGTGAAACATGCCCCAGTAGCGCATCATGCGGCGCAGGAACCTGATGTTGACGCCCGAGTTGGCCTCGGCTGCCGCCTTGGCGGCCGGGTCTCCGGAGAAGATGCGCAAGATGTGGATGGACGTCGACGAGAAGGCGCAGTATCCGGCAAAGGGGGCCAAGAGACAGCACTGCGACTTGTCGGCGTCCCTGAGCATTTCGGATATGCTGTCTGCGGCGACAAAGGCCCTGGCGCTGCCACGGGAGAGAAAGGCTTCGGGGGCATCGAGGCCGTCGCGGGTGTTGGCCAGGGCGACGGCCGCCTGGGCCAGGAACAGGGCGTTTTGCTGCAGGGACAGGTGCAGCAGGAGGTACTGGCTCGCCGTCCGTTCCGTCTTCTGCAGCTCGAGGTTCTCGGCCGAATAGTGAAATTGCGGGGGCAGGGTGTGGGTGAAGGTGTCGACATCTTCCACCAGCTTGCCGTATTCGGAGTCCGGGCTCCAGATGGGATGCGGATCGAGGTCCTTGCCGCCCTGGTTGAGGTAGGCGTTGATGCGGCCCCAGAGGGCAATGGCCCTGATGGTGTAGGCGGCCACGCCCATGCTCTCCCTGGGCCCGACGAGATGGCCGTCGGCGTCGTTGGCCGTCAGGCTCCCGTCGAGCGTCTCGGCCTGGGCGGGCATGTCGAGTTGAAAGTACATTTCGCCCACGGGAAGCGGGATCTTGATGGACTCTTCCTTGATGAACATGGGCCTGTCGGAGCCGGACGAGTTGAAGCGGTCCATGAGGAAGCAAGCCCACATGATGCGGCGGCGAATCTCGCGGTCGATAAAGGTCAGGGGCGTGTCGGCGTTGCGGCACAGCGGGTCGTACTCGAGGTCCTTGTGCAGCTGGAGGGCAAAGGCCATGCGGATGGCCTGGCCGCCCAGAGCCCAGCTGCGGCCGCCGTGACAGGTGCCGAACTCGTGCAGGCCGAGGATGAGGAGGCAGGTCAGGATGGTGATGTTGGGCCACTCGTATCTCCTGGTGCAGATGTCGCGGGCGTGCGAGGCCCATTCCTCTCCGCGGAGGAATTGGCGCGGGTTCGGGCTGATGTTTGGGTTCGTCGTGAAGCGGGCGGCCACGGCACAGACGGAGAGGACCAGGACGGGCGGCAGCGCGTTGCTCCTCAGCTTGCGCATGTAGCTCGGCTTGTGGAGCAGATGGTAGGCCTGGCCGTAGATGTTGTCGAAAAAGACCTCGGCGAGGTGCTCTTGGACATGCTTGGCCGGCAAGGCGTCGATGCCTTCGAGGAAAAGCTTGTTCTCCTCCTCCTGCTGGGCGTCCAAGGTGGACGTCTCGTCGACGAGCTTGGCCTTGGAAGGCGCCTTGGCCCAAGCTTCGAGATCCGAGGCAAAGGCGTCTTCGAGGCCGCGCTTCCTGGACGAGGGCGTCTTGGCGAGAGGGCCGGCGCCGGGCATGGCGGGCTTGACGACGGCTCGGACGACGGGATGAGTGGCGTCGTGGTCGGCCTTGGGGATGATCTTTATGATGCGCTCCTCCATGCGCTTGAGGCGCTTGTCGAGCATGGCCATGTAGTCGGTCCGGGGCGCGGCCTTGCGGGTGGTGACCTTGTAGACGCAGGGGATGCGGGAGCGCAGACAGTGCTTGCAAGCCGGCTTCTCGCCGGAGCAGCGTATCTTCTTTCGGCGGCATGCGATGCAGGCGAGGGGCAGACGCTTGCGGTCCTTGCCGGCCTTTGTCTTGAGCTCGCTCCAGGCCGGGGCCGCGCCGGGCTTGTCGTCCTTTAGCTTGCCGCCGAGGTCGGAGCCGTCGGGGCGGGTGGCGAGGCCGAAGTCGTCAACGGCCGGGTCGTCGAAGGAGTGAACGACGGGCGAGTTCCGGTCCTGGGTGCTCTCGTCGGACGTGCCGGGGCTCGACCTGCGGTTCTCGGACCCGGCTCGGAGGACAGCGGCGACGGGGGCGACGGGCGGCGGTAGCGAGACGGGCATGAGCTGTCGTGGTTGGGCGAAGTCGTCGAAGGCCAGGGGAGGCGTGGCCATGGCGGTAAAAGGGTACGAGAAGTCGGCGAAGCGGGAGGCGTCGAGGACGACATGGTCCAAGTCGCCATGGTATTGCAGGACCTGCTGAGGACGAGGAGGGCCGCTCGACATGGTCTCTCGTCCGGGACGGGCTCAGCAAGAGCTGCGACTCGGCACAGCGACCATGATACGAGGCCAGTGGCTGCTTCCGTAGTACTGTCACGGATAGAAGCGTACTCAGCCGGAGAGTAGAGTGGGGGACCGAGAGAACAGAGAGACAAAAAGAGGCGGGGTGGAGGAGGGGGGAAGAGGAGGGATGGATAGGTGGAGGACACGGATCAGAGAAGGGGAGGAGAGGAGAGGGGGGGGAAGGCCAAGACGGCGGATATCAAGATGGAGCTCAAGCCGGAGACGGGAGGGCGAAGAGAGGAGAGGGAAGAGAGAAGAGAGAAGAGAGACAGAGACAAAACGAGATGGAAGAGAAGACGGAGGAGAAGTCAGGCAAGACGTGGCTCAAGAGAGAAGCACGACACGAGGTTGATGAAGCGTGGATAGAGAGAAATCCGGGAGTGGACGATAAAGAAGATTGTGAAGGGGAGGCAGGTGGTAGAGAGCAACCAGGCCGGTACCCAGCCAGACGGCTAACGCTGCGAGCAGCAGCGCGTACCTCGCGGGTGACCTACATGCCTTGCTTGCCTGCCTACCTCAATAGGCAGTACCTTCCTACTACCTACCTCTACTACCACTACCTTGGGTACTACCTTCCAACCGTCCTACCAACCTACCTACCTACCTACCTACCTACCTACCTACTACTATACTAACCCACCTCCTTCCCGAGCAGCAGCAGCAAAGACTCAACCGTCCATCGAGTGGCCGGTCATCGTAGGACGTTACAACAAGCTTGCGAGTCTTGAAGGAGTTTAGCTAAGGGGTTAGGTACCTAGGTAGGAGGTAGGTTAGGAGAAATGTCTCTCCTTCCCTTCCGCCTTATGTATAATAGGTTTTGTTTGTCTTCGCCGATAACGCTTGCGTAACACATTTTCAATGATATATGTATAATTCTTTCTTCTTCTTTTCTTTTTTCTTTTTTTTTTGGCTTTTCCTGCACAGCTTCCTACTTTCTCCCCTGATGGCTGCGGCAGGGGGGAGGGTAACGGCTTGTGGAGTAAAAAGCGACATGGGCTGACTGACGGGTTGGTTTTTTTTTTTTTGACGTCGAGGTTAATTGACGCGAGGCCGCACCATTTTTCTTTTTTTTTTTTTTCCTTTTTTCCTCTCGTTATTTTTTTCGCTGCAGGTGCTACAAGTCCCCCGGCTTTTGACCTCTCTCACTCGCTTATCACTCTGTACGGGGCACATGCCATGATACATGACCAGATCACAAGCTGCCGGATCCCGAGGTCTACCTTTATTTTCCTCTTCTCTCTTTTTTTTTCTTTTCTTTCTCCCAGCCTTCATTTTTTTTTGGTTTTCCCTCCCCCTTGTCGCTGAGGAATGATGGTCATTAGCCGACGGCTCTTGGCACCATCACTTACGTACAAGGTATTCTCCGTTATCCGAATGGCGTTGCGGCGCGGCCTGTCTTTACCGCCGGCTGACGAACTGACCAAAAACTGACGGGGACGTGGCGGCAATCTCCGCCTCCACGGAAGGAAGCCCCCGCTCTTGGTTGTTGTCTTAGCCATGGAACCCCTGTCTTTCCTTTTCAGACGCTATTTTGCTGCGCTTGACTGCTTCAATCTCTTTAGCAACTTGGAACGGCTCTTTTGATTCATTCCTCTCTTTTGCTTTTTTTTTTCCTTATTATTCTTTCCCTCTCTTCTCTTCTCTTCTCTTCTCTTCTCCTCGTCTTATTCGTCTATTCCTTGTTATTCTTCACACCCCAAATCCTTTCACCCCCTTCTCCCTACTGACTAACCTACCTCCCCTACCCAAATCCCATCTACACACAAACATGTGGTAATGTATGGATAGTCCTACAGAATAGAATAGAATAGAATAGGCTATATCGAATCCTCCCTCCCGTCCACAGGCTACCACCCAACCCTCGACAACAACATCCATCCGCCCGTCTGCGCCGATCCACCCATCCATCCCATCCGTCAATGTATGTATGTATGTATGTATGTATGGCGTCCAGGCATCATCCCTGAGCCGCCAAACCCCCCGTCAAGAACCGCCTTGCAGCAACACAAACGGAGCCCTTGCTTGTTGATTGCCTTTTTCTGCACCTCTCGACACGACTATACGGAAACTCTAGGCTTGTTGTTTCCAAGACTTCCTCCCTCGCAGCACGAATCCACGCGAATAGCACCACCGAGTTATAAGCAACGCGATAATTAAAAGACTCGGCCAACTCAGCTCACCCCACACCCCTGGCCCCCCTTCCGCCCAGGGCGACCCAGGTGCTGCAGGCGGTCCCCCCCCCCCCTCCCCCTCCCCTGTGCGACAGATCTAAATACTAAATAAACTGCGTTGCAACCCTTCATTTCTCGCCGTGACAGAGTAAATCGACCTGCTCGATCTCCGGCCAGTCCTTCCGTCGCTGTCATCGTCGAACTCTGTTTTCTTCCTACCCTGTGTTGATTGTTGACCTGAACCTGACGGGAGAATCCGTGCCTTTATTACTGCATCTGCAATCGCGGGGAGTATCACGTCTCTTCTACAATACATACCTACCTAACGGGACCATCCGGGTCTGCGTCTGTGTCTCTGTGTCTCTGTCTCCGTTTCTTTACCAACGGCAACTCTCGTCTCCATCGCTCGACACACTTCAACGTAGCGACGAGCCAATCAGCCTCGTCAATCTCTCCTATTCAGACATCCTTCTATTCTATCCATCCATCCACTCCGACAAGCCGCACCGCCATGCCAAACCAAACCAAAAAAAAGAAAAAAAAGGAAAAAAAAAGAAAAAAAAAAGAAAAAAAAAACCTCCTTCATCCATCACCCACCCCCGTCTGATGCCCTTCCGACAAAGACGGGAATCCCATACACAACCGCCGCCGCGCCATTCAAAAACTTGAGCCTACACGCCTCCCTCGCCCTCCCCACCGCCTCTGCCAGTGACAGGCCGACGTCGGACCTCCTCGTGAGCTCGCCAGCAAACGTTCCCCGCGGTACGAGCCCCCATTCCTCAAATGCCCTGCCGGCGAAGCGGTCAATGTCCCGATCCGTCACGTCCCAGAGCGTTCCCACCACGGCTGGACACCCGGCCATCATGTAGTTCCAAACGGGGCCGTGGCACTCGAACTCGCCCGCCGTGGTGAGCGCCGCCGAGCTGCAGCCCATGAGAAAGGTGGCTGGACGACATCGGTCGAGGCGTCGGATCGTCCGGCCACGGATGTACTGCGCGCCGCTGCCGTGACCAAAGTAGAGCAGCGTGTCCGATGTCGAGAGCGCCTTCTCGAGCTCAGACTCGCGCGGTTCGCGTCGGATGACGGATCGCCATGACGGCAATTGCCGCGTCATGGCTTCCTGGAAGAAGGCCTGGGTCCGGTCGAGGTCCGAAGACGGGTTGAGGATCAGCGTGCCCGACTGCGCAGACACGTAATGCCCGCGCGGGACGTCGGCGTCGTCCGGCATGCTCGCCTCGGATAGGAGTCGCCGAAGACAGGCCAGCGACGGAACGCGGGATACGGACAGCCCTCGCATACACGGTAACGACTCCCAGGGAAAGCAGTGCAGCCCCTTGTCCAGCACCAGAACCGTGTGCGCTCCGGCCTCGGCCTCGGCCCCGGTCCCGGTCCCGGCTCCGGCTCCGGCTCCGGCTCCGGTCCGCGCCGCGCCGTAGTAGCCGCGGAGGGCGTCGTGCGTCTCCACCACCATGGCATCGAAATCAATCTCATCGTACGCGTTGCGCTCGCCGTGAAACTGCAGAATGTCGACGACAAAGTAGAGCAGATCCGTAAGCGCCTCGTCGTAGTCGGCCTCGGCCATCTCCGGGTCGCCCAGGCCGACAAAGAGGTCGAGGATCCGAGGATCCAGCGTGACTGCCTTGCTCGCCCTGCTCTTGCCACGCATCCGCCCCCTTCGCGATGGGAGGGCCCCGTCCAGTATCCGCTGGAAGCTTTTATGGAAGCTCGCCAGCAGGTCAGCCCTCCGCCGATGCTGCGCAAAGATACCGCGGAAGCCCCCTAGCCAGGTCGTTTCCATGCTAGCCACCAGATCCCCAAGTCGGGCATCGAGCGCCTCGCGCTGAGCCCACCACGCCGTCCTCTCCCCCTTGGTCTGCAAGTCGCGTGCCGAGTGACTCGTCTCGTTGGCCAGCTTGACGATGGCCCGAAGCTCCTCGCGACCATGCTCAAAGTTGAAGACGTCCGAGTCGGCGTCCCGGCTGTTGGCCCTCTCCAGCGGCAGCCGGAGGATAAAGGGGTTGTGGCCGGTCTGCAGCTTGCTGATACACAAGTCGTGACGGTTATCGCTGAGCGAGAGCGAGATGACGTTCCAGCCCTTGGGAATCATCTCGACGTACTTCTTGTGGAAGCGCGCCAGGTCGGCTGTCAAGTCGAGGCTCCCTCGCCGGCCCGGAGGCGCCATGGCCCGGGGAATCGTCGCCTCGGCAGATGCTCTCACCGAGTTGAGCTCCCGAGCCCAGGCGACGTTGCGACCCAAATCGACGGCCACTGTAGCCAGACCCGAAGAGAAGGCCCTGGCTGCCGACGTGGCCGATAGGAGCACCACCGTGCTCTGCAGTAGCGCCGAGATGCGGTGAAGCATGCCGCTGTCGCAGCTCGTCAGCGCCGACCCGTGAGCCTCCATCAGTAAGGCTTGAGCCTGTCTCAGTGCCTCCGCAAACGCCGGTCCGGCCCGCTCCCTGCTGCCCTTGTTGCGGTTTCTCGGAGGTGATACGCTGACGACGGTCCGGTCCGGCGCGCCTTTTTCCGCGCAGACGGCCGGTAAAGAGAGTGTCGACTCCTGCACGACGGAGAAGACGGGGTCCGAAACCATCTGCTCCATGCTCTGGCCGATGAGCGAGGCCGCCGTCGTCATCTGTTCCAGCCACGACGCCCCGAGCAGTTTGGGCAGGCCCCTGACTCGCTCCAGCATCGACAGCGCCGACGACCATTCCTCCTGGCGAATGAGCCAGACGGCCCGAGACAGCATTACTGCCGTCAGCAATGACGACTGGTATACGTCTTTGGGTGTTTGGGAGAGAATCGGTGCCGCCGGCGACTTGGCCCGGACGACGGACGCCTGCCGTGGCTTGCGAGAGGTAGCAGGGGGCTTGCTGGTAGTTCTCGTCGTCATCTTCGTTTCTCTCTTCGTTCTCGTCGCTGTACTCGTCCCCGTCTTGATCCCTGTCCTCGTGGCCCTGGACGCCGTAGCTTCGACGACAACCTCACCGAGCTCGCTGCCTGTCGTCGTCGCGCTCAGCTGATGAATCGTCTCCTCAGCCATGTCGAGATACCGCTTTGCCTTGTCCTCATCCCCTATTCCGCAGTAAAAGTCGCCCATCTGTCGCGCAATACGAACGCGCCACGCACAAGCCCCCTCGGGCATGCACCTCTCCGCCTCCTCATACTCAGCAAGCGCCTTATCCGTCATGTCCGCTTTGGCATAGACAGAGCCAGTCCAGGACGAAACCTGGGCCTTGAAGAGCGACGACTGCGTGCCCTCAGCCACCTTGCACGCTGACTGGGCATAGTATACCGTCTCCTGGAACAAGCCAATATGCGCGTATACCGACGATAAGTGCAGCAGGCTGCGGAGTAGCGGTGATGCGAGCCGCCATAGTCGAGGCCCGCCCGCCCGGCTCGCCTTGACGTCGATGCTGGCCGTGCTCGTCTCTGACAGGTTCGTCTCGGCCGCGCTGCTCGTCTCCAGCTTGGCCCAGTCGTGCGAGAGCATGCGGACACTATTTTTGGCCTCCGTGAGCGCCTCCTGGACGTCCCCCTTTTGGAGAGAGATGGTAGACTGAAGCAGAGACGCCGTTGACAGCGCGATTGTCGCGTGGCACCTCGAGCGAGCCCAAGTCGAATGCGCCTGGCTGCAGATGGCATTTGCTTTCGAGATGCATTTCAGGCTGGCACAGTGTCAGTAAACCCCATTCCCTGGATGTCGTTCATCAGTGTCCTCGAAACTCACGCCTCCTCAAAACTGTCGACGCCCGAGAAACACTCTGCTTGAGTCAGGTAAAAGTCGACGAGGACCCCTTGCGAGATCCCCCCCTTTCGCTCTTCGACCAACGTCTTGGTCCGTTCCAGCGTATCCATGGCCTGCGTGTAGTTGCCAACGGCGACTTGATGGGCCGCCAACTGGCTTTGGCTGGCAACCAGACCGTCGTGACCCGACTCGGCCTTGGACATGCTTGCAACCTCAGCCAGGCGCACCGAGAGTTCGGCCACGTCAAGCTGGAGCCGGTCGTCGCCTCTGAGCCCGACGAGGTTCTGCAGAGACTGTAGGTGATCGAGCAGGTCGTCCGGGTTGTCGATGACGGCGTACATGTCCTCCCTCGTCCGGCACGACGCCGCCATTCTTGTCCAGGCGCTGAGAGAGCCCTTGACCTTGTCGATGGGGAGCTCCGTCTCGCTCTCAGCCATGGCCGAGACTAGGCAGTGGTAGGCCTCGAGGTGAGGCACGTAGTGGCAGAGCGCCGCGTCCTCGGCCCTGTCCTTTCGCTGAAGCTGCTCCAGCGCTTGGTCGAGCTCGGACGGCAGCTCCGCCGAGTCGGCGTCATCACCGATGTTCTGATACAAGACGTGCAGCAGGACGCGCAAACGGCGGATAGGATACCGGTCAGGGGCATAGATGCGCAGCAGTGCCGTCAGGGTCGGATCGTGAAGCCGCAACGGCGTAAAGGAGCAGCCGAGATGCATCAGATGCTCCAGCACAGCCGCGCGCTCCGCCTCGGGCAGGAAAAAGGTCCAATCTGTCCAAGACTTGTCCAGCTTGGCGATGGATCGCAGGGCGCGAGAGAGTGAAGCTGCCTTGTCTGTCGCCCCCCAAGCGAGGACCGGCGGTTGAGAGGCCAGGGCGGCCGCCACGTCGGAAAGGACGCCGTCCTCCGCCATATTGGTGCAGATGGACCGTAGCGTGCGAACCGCGTCGTCGATCCGGCCCGCCTCTCGGCAGAGGTCGGCAAACAGCTCCAGTTTGGTCGACAGCTGGGCCTTTTCCCGTGTTATCGGCGGCCGGTCCTTTACCGTGTCGATGGAGCGGCTCAGGGCTTGGAGGAGCATCTTGCTCACATCTTTGGGTCGGTCGGCCCGACGGCGAAGCTCCAGGAAGAAGGCGAAGTAGAGGTTCGAGATCTTGACATGGTAGGCTCCCAGCTGATCAGTCTTGGCCGGGCTCGCAACAGATTGAAGCAGCGAATCGCAGTGTTGCAGTACGTCGTCCACGAGCTGCCATTCGAAGGAACCGGTCTGAAGATGGCTCCTGAGCACCGTGAGCGCCGCGTCCAGCACCGGCCCCATGGCCTGCATCACCGCATCTCTCCGCTGGTCGAACTGAATCATCTGCTTGGCGCAGGCATCTTTGCCGGGCGGCGTGCCCAGCCACCGTCGCACGAAGCGCGGGTAGCGAAGCACAAAGTCCTTGGCCAGGGCAACGAGCGTTTCAGGGGCGCGTCTGGCCGTCGCATCGGCGTCCATGGTGTCCTTGAGCAGTCCGACGACGGACCTTCTGGCGGCCGATAGACTATCGAGCAGCTCGTTAAGTTCGGTGACGGTCCCGCTGAGGCTTCCGTCCAGACCTGTGATGACGTCTCGCAACAACTGCTCCAGGTCGGGGCCCGGGTCGGGCCTCTTGAGTGTCGCGGCCAGCGTCCGGGCCGAGACGGAAAACACGCGAACGACAAAGTCCGTCTCGGGACACAGGCAGCCTCTCAGGCGTTGAAGCCAGTCGCAGGCGTCGTCGTACTGCCGCGCCGCATGTGCCGTCGAGCCGAGCACCTGATAGAGAGAGGACAAGGCCGACTTGGCCGACTCAGCGGGCTGTTGTTTCTGTGAGCCTACAAGACTCATGACGCTTTCAAACGCCGAGGTCAGCGTTCGGTAGACCAAAGCATCGTCCGACTTTTGCCGGCGGACGAGCGCCCGAGAGCAGCGGGCCAGTGGCGATAGAATCTCGTCGTCGACGTCGCCGTGGTGCCCGGCCAGCTTCCACCACTTCATTTGCGTCCTCAGAGCGAGAGCCTGCAGCTCAAAAGCGACAGTTGGGTCGGGACTTAGCCGGGGCTCCGTCGCCACACCGTCCTCGGAGCCGGAGACACTCGGCACGGCGGAGAGGAGCATCTGACACAGCGATGCCGTCTGGCGTGCTGCCTTTTGAGCCTCCTTGTCGCCCGCGGCCGCGAGTCTGGACAGAAACCCAATGGTCGAAGAGGGATTTGACTCTTGAAGAGCAGGGAGTAGCGCCTCGACCTGTGCGGGCTTCTTGGTGGCGACGACCAACTTGATCACCTGCGTCTGGCAGGCCGTTACCGCCACCAGGCTGTGCTTAGGCACGTTTGCGCCAAAGTCGAGGAGTTCGGCGACTGCCGCGGCGTCAACATATGCCGTCTTGGGGTTCTTGGTCGTTGTTGTCGTCATCGTTGTCGTCGTCGTTATAGAGCCGTCCAGCCTCCTTTTCAATGTGCGTAACTCTCTGGCGGCCTGATCGTAGAATCCCAAGGCGAGAAGCCGTCCGACTAGGACTGACATGCCGTTCTCAAGCTGATAGTCAACCTGGCCCTCCTGTACCGGCCCCTTGATGGAGCGGAGACAGGCGAAGGCAGCTCGCGCACACTCTACCGTCGCCAGGCAGCCCGTCGACTGGGAGAGCGGCACGTGTCTCGCCTCCTTGGCTGCCAGGTTCGGCGATGTTGCCACGCGGTTGAGCGTCCTCGGCTGCAGCGGAGACAGCGGTGCCGAGATGGATCGTCTGAGTGACCGCCGCCTGGCCGTTTGTTTCGTGTTCTTTTCGCCGTGTTTGCCCGGGGTAGACGGGGGTAACGGCTTGGCTATCTCTGCAAGGGATTTGAGCGTCGCATTGATAACATGTGTCGCCAACGCCGTCCTCTCGCGAGGGCCGAGCAGCGCGTGACTGTTGTTGTTCGATTTCGTGCCTCCGCTGGCTTTTGGATTGACGCTTGCGCTCTTGGTCTTGGATTTCGTTTTGGGCTCGACATCGACGAGCAGCAATTCCTTGAGCGTGACAAGGGTTGTCGGAGTGCAGCTCGTCGTCGACGAGACGGCAGCCTTGACGGCGTCGACCTTTGCCTGAAGTTGGGCCATGCTGTGGGTGGTTATTTGCGTTATTTCTTAATCATGCCGCTGGAGGAGAACAAAGCCAACCAGTTCCGCAGGTTAGGTCCAGAAAAAGACGAAAGAAAAAAACATATGGATCGCGAGCAAAAGCGCCACGCGGATGCAAGTAAATGTAACCGACCAGCTCAGGGATCGTCAATGCTGCACCTGGACCATGGCCGTTGCCAGTGGGGCGGGCTAAACATCGGGCGTTGTCTGGGACAACGGGCTGACAACGGGCTGACAGGGTGACGCGAGCCAATCAGCGCGCATGCCCTAACTGACTTCTTCGCCCAGCTTTCTCCTCATCTTTTTCTTTCCCAGGTAGGTAGTCGGGAAGAAGCTCGACGTCGGTCGCCATGATACTATCGAGATGCGCTATTCGGGCTAGAGCCCTGATTCGGAAGCAGTCGCAGTTTCAGCTACCCGTCGAACAGCGATTCTGCCGATACAGTAGCGCTCCGGCCACTGTCGTCGATGTCGGCTTCTGGAAGTCGCTGGTCCCCAAGGCGTGGCGTGGGGAGAGACAGAATGACGAACTGCGACCCAAATCCAAGGGGTGGAACCCAGCGACGTATTTTATCATCATGTTTCTCTTCATCGGCTCCATGTCGATCCAGATGATTGTCCTGCACAAGCAAAGCGAGCAGGACGCGCGCCGGTCGGCCGTCAAGATAGCGCTGTTACGGGAGATTGTCGAAAAGATACGTAAGGGGGAAAAGGTTGACGTCGAGAAAGCGCTGGGCACGGGCGATGCCGAGAGAGAGGCCAACTGGGAAGAAGGTAAGTTGCCACGAAGGGGAAACGGTCGGCCTCCCTCACTAAGAGGGGTCGACAGTGCTGCGACAGATTGAGCGCGACGAGACGCGGCGCAAGCCACCGAAGCCATCCGAGGCGGGCGAGAAAGCCTACGAGCAGGGCGCCGCACCTGAAACGCAGCCCGTCAGGAAGAGGACGGCCGGTATTGACGGCTTTTTCTGATGGCGACACATTCCATGCACAGGCCATGTCATGACAGCATGTCTTTGAACACGTTTTGTCGAGAGTTGCCGGCGGCAGAGGTTGTGACGGCACCCTTTTGCAGCACCGAGACGAGCGCCGGTAGAATCTGGTCAATGGCGAGTTCAACCCTGACGGCCTGCTCGCCCGTCTGGTGCGGATCCAATTGATCGAAGAATTGAGACTCGCCTCTCACTCCGCCCATGTTCACGATGGCAACAGGCATGCGCCGCTCCTTGGCCCGCCTGGCCAGTCTCCACGCCGAGTAGGTGGCGAGCGATGTGCCTAGAACGAGCAACTTGCCGGCGCCGTCGATGGCATCCTCAGCGGCCCGCTTCACCGGCTCGATTATGTTCTCACCGAACATGACGACGGCGGGCTTGAGGATGCCGGCGGTACTGGGCGGGGCCCAGGCTCCCTCCGGGTCGACGTGGACGGCGTGCCTCCGGCCGTCGGGTCCCACGGGCGGGTCGGCCAGGCATCGGGGGCACGGCGGGTACCTGAAGGTGGTGTAGGGAGCCTCGGGCAGGTCAACGTCGCCGTCAGGGTTGAAGCGCAGGCCGCGAGACTTGCGTTGGGCGAGGTCCTCGGTGTCGAAGGCGCCCGAGGCCAGCGCGCGGCGTAGCAAGTCGGCCCAGCGAGGGTTGAGACGGGCCAGATGCTCCTGGAAGCGGTGGCGGGAAAACTCGGCTTGACAAGAGGTACAGACGGTAGCCCTTAGATAGCCGTGCAGTTCGAGGGAGGGCAGACGAGGGTGAGCGCGTTGATGGAGAGAATCGACATTTTGAGTGACGACGCTGCGGATCAAGCCCAACTCCCCAAGTTGGCCGATGGCGTAGTGGCCGGCGTTGGGCGACGCCGCTTGGAGGCCAGACCAGCCGAGAAAGCTTCGAGCCCAATACCGCTTGCGAGACTCATGGCTGTCGAGGAATTCGGCGTAGTAAATGGGACGATAAGACTTGTTGAGACGATAGGTGCCATTGACGCCGCGGTAGTCGGCCAAGCCCGAGGCGACGGAGAGGCCGGCCCCGGAGAGGACGACGGCCTCGGAGGGCAGACCGGGGGGCGGCGGAGCAGCGAAGAAGGCCACGAGGGCGTCAATTGCGCCGGACAGGGAGCAAGCGGAGGCGGGGACGACGGTGGGGGGGGCCAAGACGTCGGTGTAGGGGATGCGGATGAGAGGCTTGCGCAGGGCCATGGTTCTCAAGTCTTTCGTCTCCGGCTCTCGGGCCGGCGAGGAACGGAACGACGGTCAGGCGACGGACGGAGCAGGATCACGCGTCTTCTTCTTCCGGATCACGCCACGAGGCAAAGAAGTAGAGCGGGAGCCGGTGCGGGAGAGGATGCGAGGTGAAGCCGGGATGACGTTGTCCGTGGGTTAGTACCTAGGTATGGTAGGTGCGTAGGGACAGGTATCTAGTAGGTAATAGGTAATAGGTAGGTAGATACCTATCTAGATAGATAGTAAGCAGGTACCTCTAGGCTTATATCTGTAGGCCTGGAGGGAGAAGTGCTCATTGTAGTAGGGGGAGGGAAGGGGGGGAGTTAGCAGGTACTTTTGTGATATCACGGGCGCCGGCTGGAGATCGGCATCAGCGATGGACTGGGAGTACATACCTAATATGTAGGTACCTAGGTAGGTCTGTCGTCTCGACCGCCACAGCTATAGCTGCAGGTCTATCCCTTTGACAGTGGTAAGGCCGCACACAGGTCACGGGCAGGGATTATAGCCAATTAGACGCGCCGTATTAAAGGATACTTATATATACTAGCAAATCTCACTATAATAGAAGTCCTAATAAATTAGGTCTATATATATCGCGACTTCGTAAATACTATACCCCTTTCTCGTCTTTATTAGTATTTTCCTATTTCCTACTACGCTTAAGGGCTTACGTTAACTTCGTAAGCGAGGCTAGCCGGCCTTCTAGCCTTAATAAGGCACGTAGCGTAATCCTTTCGAGAAGTAGACGTGTTTATAGTATATAAGCGGCGTAAAGATATCGCTAGCCTAAAATCTCTACCTCGAGGCTCTATCGTTAGAATAAGCCTCGAAAAGGTCCTATACTAGGCATTGCCGCTAGCTTCGCTAGTCCGTTATTCGTAGCTACTAAGGCTGCCCGCGAAGCTAAAGAAGATAGCTATTTACGAGAGTAGTCTTAAAGAGAAAGCTCTATATAATAGCCCGCTAACTTCCCTTATAAACGTAGTACTCTAGTCCTTCTAATACTTTAAGTTAGTTACCTATATTAATAGCGCCTATCTAATTATTATATTCTACTATAATAGACAGCACGGTAGCTTCCTTTACCGACTCGTTACCGAAAAAACGTAGTATTAGGCGTGCTCGAGGCTACGTTATTATCGGCCGCTAGCGAATACGTTACTTAAATTCGTTACCCGTAAAGACGGTCGTAATAAGGAGAACGAGGGCGTTATCCTTCTACGCGATCTAGTTAACCTAGGTAGAGAAAGTCGGGTTAGCTAGGGATATACTAGGCTAAAGGACGAGAAGGTACTTCCCTAGCTATTAGGCGTAGGCCTCGTCTTAAGCCGCCCCTAAGGCTAGTACTTGCCCTTTATATCTTGTTTTTTAGCCTTAATAAAGCCCTTAAAAATGCCGCTATTAAGGCGGTAGGTGCCTATAGCCCCGTAGCCTAGCCGCCTTAGGGCGAGGAAGAGAGGGGGCGAGGAAAATAGGTTATCGAGAAAGACGTAATATATCTATACCGGTAGCTAATTTAGTAGGGAAACGACGACGCTTTAAGTCGGGTTAAGAAAAATCGGATCTTTATCTGCCCTTTTCCTCTTCCTTCGCGGCCGCGAGGCTGCCGGCCTTAGGGCTTCGTTCCTTATATACTATACCTACCGCAAAAAGAGGCCTAATTAAGCTATAACCTATACTTTAAAGCTAGTAGGCGTAGGTTTCGTAGGGATAGTAACTATCTCGCGTAATCTCCCTATATAGCTAATAATATACTCGTTAACGGCGATAACTACGCCTAGTACGTAGAAAGAGGTAGACGCCTACTATAGGTAGTCTAACTACTCGTTAAGCCGATCGTAGGGTATTAAGTAGACCTTCTTAGGGTCGAAAGGGCGGATCCGCCGATAAAGTTAATAAAATCGGTTATACGTTATAAACTATAAGATTAGGTAGTAAGGGATAAGGCTAGGTAGCCCGGAGGTCTTCTAATAGTCTTCGAACTTTATTTCCCTATAAATTCCTATATAAATAAGGGTCGCGATCTAAATATATACCTCTACTAGAATAGTATCCCTCTATTACTATTTTCTTAAATTTTCTTAGCTAGGGCCTTTAGGTCCGGGCTTAGGAACTTAATTCGTATACTATACCTACTTCTTAATAAGGGAAATAGGTAAGAAGGCCTAGAAAAGAGATAAAGGCGTTAGTAGAAGCTATAGGACTCGAGGCTCGCGAGGAGGTATAGCTAAAGGCGAAAAATAGGTACTATAAGAAGCTACTAGCGATAGGTCCGGCTTATACGTGCCGCTATCGGCAGCCTACTCTTACTAATAGTTATTAAGCCTTATAAAGAGGGCCTCGTTAATGCCGCTAATAGAGGGTACGAGCTCTTAGCTATCTATTAGGAATATTCAAAACCTTATACTAGGCAATTTAGCTATAGTAGATTCTATAGGCCTACGAAGGGTAGCTAATAGGTTATACTTTATATCTTACGGATTAATAAGCTTTGTGGGTCCCGTGACCTGTGTGCGGCCTTACTACTGTTAAAGGGATGGATCGATGAATCCTTGCATGCATATAATTCATGTAGAGAGAGTTTCTGCATGGATTTTCCAATGAGTGAACGGACGGATGAACATTTGCATTGCTACAGCGGGAATCGAGTATTCTGCTTAAAATCCGCGGCGGGGAATCGCGACTGTCGTGCTGAGCGGGTCCCCGCGAGTCGCTTCATCCTTCTTTTGCCGGGCCTCCTCCGCCTCTCTTTAACAGGAGGTCCTCCCTCTCCTTTTCTTCTTGATACCCTTACCTACCTACCTACCTACCTTCCTACCTACTTACTCTATCAACAGTAGTAGTAGTAGTAGAACAGCATTCAACGACTCTTCCGAATCATACTGATTCCTCCGCCTCCTCTTTCGGGTCATCATGGCCCCGTGCTCGCCCAGCCTCGCCGCCTGGAGCGCCGCGTCTCGACGCGGTCATGACTTGGTGCTGATCCAGACTCGTCGCCACCGATCGGCACCGCCCGCCCGTCTGACCAATTCCGAAAACCCGCCTCTATTGTTTCTGCTGCTGCCGTCCGTCATCTCGCGACCTCTTCAGCGGGCCGTCCCCGCTGCGGCTTGTCGGTCGCTGCGTCAGCATCAGCCTCGTCGACTGCTGCTGCAGCTGCAAAGCCTCGACTCTCTCCCTCACCAGCCTCGCCGCTATTGTCACCACGCCTGCTCCCTCGTTCGACCTTGTTCCGCTCGCCGCTCGCTTCTCGCCGCAATGGGCTCCGTTTCGCATCAGACTCGCTGTCATGGCAGCCATCATCATCACCATCATGACAATACCTACCTCATCTCGGCCGACAAGAATGACTCGGGCGTGCGCATCACCCGCATTGGTCTTCTTTGCAACCTCGGCATGGCTGTTGCCAAATTCGTCGGCGGCTGGGCCTTCAATTCAAAGTCCATGACGGCCGACGCCTGGCACAGCATCGCCGACCTGGCCTCGGACATGCTGACCCTCGCCACCGTCGCGTGGAGCCTCAAGCCTCCCTCGGACCGATTCCCCATGGGCTTCGGCAAGATTGAGAGTCTGGGCTCTCTCGGTGTCTCCGGCATGCTGCTGCTGGGCGGCCTCTACATGGGCTGGGAGAGTGCCATCAGCCTCTACGCCCATTACGACCCGGAGGCCGCCCATCACATACTCGAACACGTCGGACATGGACACGGACACAGCCACTCGCACAGCGCCGCGAGCCTCGGCATTCCTAGTATCCATGCCGCCTGGCTCGCCGCCGGCACCATCATGGTCAAGGAGTGGCTATACCATGCCAGTTCGTCTCTCCTCCTCCCGCCCCTTGCCCGCCGCATGCGCTGATATCTCCCAGCGATCAAGATTGCGAGGGAGCGTAAGTCGTCCGTCCTCGCCTCCAACGCCGTCCACCACCGTGTCGACAGTCTGACGGGCATCGTCACCCTGACGGCCATTCTGGGCGCCAACGTGCTTGACAATGCCGCCTGGCTGGATCCCGTCGGCGGCCTGCTCATCTCCATCATGGTCGTCAACGCCGGCCTGATGAACACAAAGGCCGCCTTACTCGAGCTCGCCGACCAGAGCATCGACGACGAGATCAAGGCCGCCGTCCGTAAGCAGACGACCTTGGCCCTGTCTGACAGCGTCTCAGGAGGTCACGATGCCCAGCTTCGCCAAGTAAGCGGCACCAAGTCCGGTCAGAACTACCTCATCGACCTGGAGATGGCGGTACCTAGCAACTGGACCGTCGACGACATGGCGCGTCTCGAGAATGAGCTACGGACAAAGGTGGGGGGGCGTGTCCGTGGGGCGAGACGGGTGCGCGTGCGCTTCGTCTCCCGCGATGGAGCCATCCGCGACAAGTTCGACGACTTCATCCCCGGCTCCGTCCACATTCAGACCGAGCCGGAGCCGAAGGACAAGACGGACAGGGACCAGGCTTGCGGCAGCGAGCGGGATTCAAAACCCATTCAACACTAGCTATGGACGATCCCGCGCGCCGCTTCCGAAGCCCTGACTCGGTCCAAAGAGGCGATGGTCTGACTCGACAGCATCCCAGTTGGGTTTTCTGCCGTCGAAGAGGGGGGGGGGGGGGATGTGAGGTCATGGGAGCGATATCTGCTGGATAAGTGCCAGGACGGGACCATCATAAAGGGATATTTTTACTGGAAGAGACGGGGGGTGAAGGCGCCTCAAGGCCACCAGGGAATGACTACTGAAGAGGCAAGACAGAACAAACATCAAAGAGACGAGACCAGGCTGTGCTGTCCGCAGACGTCTCTCTGACGTCCGAGTGCACGGACTTTAGGCTCGAGAGATAAAAATACAATAGCGGCGCTAGGCAGGGTAATACGCGAGTTTCGACTAGAGAGCATCCTCCTACAGCGCTGAAACCCATCCTCCCATAGACTGAAAGTTGACCAGGCCTGTCTCCTAGCTGCTACCGGAGGGCCTCTGGTTCGTCAGGCTGAAACGCGGATAGCTTCGAGAAGGATGATCGATAGTGCTCTGACAGCAAACCTGTTTGCGGGGGAGGGGGGGGGGGGGG
>LAZP02000094.1:21234-46990 GCA_001272575.2 Ophiocordyceps unilateralis
CATCTACACTCATCTACACACACACGTGCTGCATCGCCGACAGCATGCGGTTCGCCCTGCCCATAACAGCCGTTCTGGCCATGACGGTCCTGGCCGCTCCGACACCAGACAAGCCAGAAGTCGAGGCAGCGGCGGCAAACAGTGGCGCCGAGAACCTTCCGGCCCTCATCCTCGTCGACCCGTCACTCGACAGGGGCGGCGACGCCGAGGTGACATCGATCGAAACGATCGGAGGACCGGCTGAGGCCAGCGCAGCCGACGACGGAGGAGTCAGTATCCAGACCTCTGGTCTTCGTGGTCTTCGCCGGCAACAGAGAAGGGTTCGGCGCTTCGTTAGGAGATTTGGCTTCTTCCCCGGTGCCGTCGGAGGCTTCGGCCTCGGCGCCTTTGGTGGATTCGGAGGTCTCGGATTTCCGGGCCTGGGCGGTGGCTTCGGCTTCCCGGGAGCCGGTCTTGGAACTGGCTTCGGGGTTCCTGGAGCAGGTCTCGGTGTCCCTGGAGTGGGAGCCGGTTTCGGCTTCGGAGGCATTAACCCGACTTTGGGTGTCCTCAGTCCGGGCTTACTGGGTCCCGCTATTTTGCCGTAGTTGCGGCCCGAGAGCAGCGGAGACGTCACGGCATTTCAGAGGCGCTTCATTGGGGGGGTTCTTTCGAGCGAGCTGATTAGATAGAGATAGATATTTCGTCCTTGACGCCTCTGGAGGCGCGCATAAATACATTTTACAACTTCTTAATTGCCATTTGCTCTGCGCTGATGACGCATTTGAAACGTAATCGATAGCAGCCCCTATCTCATCACGATAGGACCCCGCGTCTATCCGCTTGAGCCTCACGACAAACCCCCCCCCCCTGATTCTTCACCACCAACTCATCATCTCCTTATATAGCCCCTCGCCATTACCGTTTCCTTCCATCATGACGCCGCCCCCGGAAGCTACGAGCCCTCTTTATCTGGGCCTCGACCTCTCGACGCAACAACTCAAGGGTACGTCCGGGCTCATGGCGTCCTTCGCCGGCGCATTGAATCATCTGTAGGGACTCTTTCCCCGCAGCCATCATCGTCAACTCGGACCTCGAAACGGTAGCCCAAGCAAAGGTCGACTTCGATCATGACCTGGGTTCTCGCTACGGCGTTTGCGCCGGCGTCATCGTCCGTGGTGATGAAGTCATCGCCCCGGTGGCCATGTGGCTGGAGGCGCTGGATCTCGTCCTCGCTCGACTCGGCGACGCCGCCGTCTTGCGCCGCGTTCGTGCCGTCTCCGGCGCCGGCCAGCAGCACGGAAGTGTCTTTTGGAACGCAGAGGCCGAAAAGCTACTCGGCGCGCTCGATTCCCGTCGCCACCTCGTCGATCAGCTGCCTGCTGCGCTCGCCCATCCCTGGTCGCCCAACTGGCAGGATCAGAGCACGCAGGCCGAGTGTGACAGCTTGGATGAAGCGCTCGGCGACAGACAGCGGTTGGCCGAGGTTACGGGCAGCGGCGCTCACCATGTGAGCGACGACACCATGGGTTTTTTTGACCATGTAGGCTTACCGGTCACAGCGATTCACCGGCGCCCAGATTATGCGTTTGCGTCGCCTCCTGCCAGACATGTTCGCCGCCACTTCGCGCATCTCCCTCGTCTCTTCTTGGCTCGCCTCGGTGCTACTTGGTGCCGTGGCGCCGCTCGACATGGCCGACGTGTGCGGCATGAACCTCTGGGACATGGTCAACCAGCGCTACAGTGATGAGCTGCTCGCCCTCGTCGCCGGAGGACGCGACGCTGCTGACGGTCTTCGCCGCAAGCTGGGCGAGCCGCTGTCGGACGGAGGCGTCTCCCTCGGCGCCGTCTCGCCCTACTTTGTCTCTCGCTATGGCTTCAGTCCGGACTGCCAGGTGATACCCTTTACCGGCGACAATCCGGCGACAATGCTGGCTCTGCCGCTGCGCCCGCTGGATGCCATCGTTTCGCTCGGCACGTCGACAACGTTTCTCATGAACACGCCCGCCTACCGGCCCGACGAGTCGTATCACTTCTTCCACCACCCAACCACGCCAGGCCACTACATGTTCATGCTCTGCTATAAAAACGGCGGCCTCGCGCGCGAAAAGGTCCGCGACCAGCTGCCACGGCTGGACCATGACGACGCCGTCGATCCCTGGCACGTCTTCAACGACGCCGTCCTGCGAACACGACCGCTCGACCTGGCCCCCGACGATGACGACGGCCGAGCCAAGCTAGGCCTCTACTTTCTCCTCCGCGAGACGGTCCCCAACCTCGGCGCCGGCACCTGGCGCTTCACCTCCCTCCCCGACGGCACCGACCTCCGGCCGACAGCCAAGCCCTGGCCACCGGCGACCGACGCGCGCATCATCAGCGAATCTCAAGCGCTATCGATGCGGCTGCGGTCACGAAGCCTCGTCCGCCCCCCGCGCCACGGCCTCCCCGCTCAGCCGCGGCGCATCTACCTCGTCGGCGGCGGCGCGGCGAACCCTGCCCTGGCGCGGGTGCTGGGCGACGTCCTCGGCGGCTCCGACGGCGTCTACAGGCTTCTCGACGTCGGCGGCAACGCGTGCGCTTTGGGCGGGGCCTACAAGGCCCTCTGGGCGCTGGAGCGTGGCTTTGCACTCGAGTCCTTTGATCGGCTCGTTGCTCAGAGGTGGAGAGAGAGAGAGGCTGTTGTCAAGGTTGATGAGGGGTATCGGCCGGGGGTGTATGAAAAGTACGGGGCTGTGATGGCCGCGTTTGAGGAGATGGAGACGAGGTTGCTTGCTGAGGAGTAGCCGGCTCTCTTGCAGCTTTTCATCCTCACGAGGAGAGGGTGACCGGGATAGAGTCGTCGTGTCATCGACGGAGCATCCCGTCTATCCATCGGATCCGTGAATATCATACATGCTTCACGTATAGAACGCCGCCCATCTACCGTATCAAGCCTGTTATGCCACCGCTCTAGCGAACATACTTGCTCATAAACCGTCGATGAAAGTCAGATCGTAGCAGATCCTGTCCACCAAGTCAGCGCCTACATCACTCGCACATATCTTGCGTACACATTTTCTTTTTCAGGGGGGGGGGGGGGGAGAGAGAGAGGAGAATAAAACGCACATTAACAAACTCCTTCTTCTTCCCCTTCTCCTCCGTCCCTCTCGCCTGATTCTTAAACACCACGTCGTCGTCCCAGCGACGCTTGAGTGAAAAATCCTGCTTGTTGAGGAGCGGGTTGCCGAGGGCGATGGACCGTTCGCGCTCTTGGGCTTCGGCTTGGGCGCGCGCTTCGTCCTGCGTGCGTACGTACGTACGTGTTAGTCGTCTTTTTTTTTTCGTTTCTTTTTTTTTTTGGTCTTCTTCTTTTGCTCTCGCGTGGAAAAAGGGGCTTACCTCGCGTTGTTTCTTCTCTTGGCGTTCCCGGCGGACGCGCTCTAGTTCGCGCTGCAGCTCCGCATCTTCGTCTTCATCGTCTTCATCGTCGTCGTCGTCGTCGTCGTCGTCGTCGTCGTCAGCCTCATCCTCGTCGCTCTCCTCATCGGCATCCACATCCCTCGTCTCGAGTAAAACCCTCCGCCGCTTGGCCGCCTCCTCGTCCCCGTCACTCTCCTCGCGCACTCGCTTAGCACCCTCGTCCCCACCGGATAATTTCTCGCCGGCCGCCTCATGACGACTTTGCTCGTCATCGTCGATATCGACGTCCGTGTCAAACTGCTTCTTGTTGTTTCCGCTACGCTTCGCGCGGGCTGCCTCCTCGGCAGCGAGCAGCTCCGCCGCCAGATCGCGCCGGCCCGCTTCGCCGTCTGCGTCACCGCCCTGGCCGGCTTGTCGGTACTTCAACTGCTTGTGTGCCGGGAGTAGTCGCTGGTGGTATGCCGGCCCACGGAGCGCTTCTTTGCCGCGCGCCTTTTGGGCAATGTTAGCCTGCTACCTGACGTTGGAAGCCGCGGAAGGAAAGGAGGTCGGCGCTTACGGGATCAAAGGTCGGTCTGTGAGCGGTCGTCATCTCGTCCGCTGGAGGAATTTGACGATTTAGACGATGGCAGTTGTGGAGTTGATTGTGAAGCGTAAGAGAGACGGAGTTGGTTGAGTTTAGCGGCTGAGTCATTCCGTAGTCTCGCGGTTATGAACAATATCCACTAGGCTACCCTATACAAAGAATGCGCCGCACCATATAGACAAGACAAGAAGACACACTCCGCTTCACCACTTCGATCCAAATGAACTCTTTCACTCTTCATGCTTGCATGGGAGTAATTAGCAGTCACGGTGTGACAACTCGTCATAGTCCCGGGTAACCTGACATAAGCTCTCAAGGCATAATTCAAAAAGGGGCCTCGAGGGTTCACGCCTGACGCACCAGACTCAAAGAAAGCCGCCGCTCTACCCTTTTCTTCTTCCGCATCCTCGTCGATTGATCGTGCGCAGGTTATTGCCCCCGAGGACAGCGACAAGCCCTCAGGCGACAGAGTTTCGACTCACCATCTACGTCTCGCGGCAACAAAGACGAGACTGAGCAGTCCAAAAACCACCCCAGCCCGGCTACTACGGGACATTACATCGTCTGATGTCTCGACATCGTCCCTTCCCTCTCTTCCTACGCGGCGACACCTGTCCCATATCTATCCTTCCTTCGTGAAGCTCAATGCAAAACCCATATCCCTTATTCCCTTTCCCTCAACACGCTTCTTGCCCCTGGTTCGACAAGACACGCTCGCGCTAGTAGATGCCCTGAGTCCGATACTGGAACGTGTCATACCTACGAAGCCATGTCAGCGCCAGGCGGCAACAGGGGACGGGGCCGGCTTACAGTCGCGTGTAGTAGCTCCCGTACGACTTGCCCACGAGATCCGTCTCGACAAACTGCTCCGCCTCGACGGCGCTGAGGTGTAGCTGGAAACGCTGTCGGAGGCTGTTCGTCGCGTGAGCTACGCCCACCGAGAAGCACGGCATGCTGGAGTCGCGGCCCATCATGGCGACCAGATCAATGATGTTGTCCGCCGATCGGCGCAGCGCTGCTTCTCCGTTAGCCTCTTTCCTCTCCAACGCATCTCCCAGCTCACCTTGAAATGCCTGCTTGCACAGCCTCTTGTAGTCCTCAAAGTCCGGGGACCCGATGCCGCCCAGCACGTCGACGTACTCGTGCGTGAGCTTGAAAGGCGCCGCCTCGAACCCGACGGAGCCGGGCGAATTGGACAGCATAAAGCCAAAGTCGATGTGAATAATGTGGCCCTCGCTGTCGATAAGCACGTTGCCGTTGTGCCGGTCCTTGAGCTGCAGGATGTACGAGATGATGCTGTAGGCCGCTAGCGAGCGCTTGAATGCGTCGACGCCGGCTCTGTACGGCTCACTCTCCGGCTGGCCAAAGGCCTTGAGGAAATGGTCGCGCAGCGTGGCGATGCGCTGTCGCGCCGCCTGGCCCGAGTCGGCCGCCGCCAGCGTCAGGCTCCGCTTGAGCGAGTGGAGCGAGACGCCGTTGGTGATGGTCTCGATTAGGCCCGACGACTCGCCCGTCACCAGGATGCGCATCAGCTTGACCCAGACATCGACGTCGGCGTCGACCCAGATCCGGTGGCAGACGTCGATGAGCTGACAAGCAAAGGCCTCCTGCCGCAGGTCGGCTCCCGTCTTGACAATGACGCTGACCAGGTCCCAATTCTTCATCCAGCCGTAGGGGGACGACTTGCGAATCCGCTCCTTCTTGGCCTCCCAAGCCTCTCCAAAGACGGCCGCGCTGGGATCGTCGCGGTCACCCCGCCGCTGGACGCCACCCGTCTTGATGTCGTTCTCCATCCTCTCCCTGCCCGCGCTGGCGTTTGGGGCCGTGTCCAGCGGCCCGTCGCCGTCGTCGTCGTCGAGGTCTGGGTCGCTGGGACCACCGCCCCCGCTCGTCTTGGCGATGATGGCGTCAAATGTTGGGCCCTGGTCCTCCATCTCGAAGCTCTGCTCTTCCAGGCTCTGCATGCTCGCGATGATTTTGGCTCTGATGGCCGCCACCTCGTGCTTAGGTCGCTTGCCGCTCGTCGCGTCGAGCTGCGCTAGCATCTGCGAGGCCGTCCTCATGTGCGTCGCCAGGGCCGAGAAGTCGGGCTGGTCGGGGGCCGCGGCGGCCACATTCCGGGGTAGCGTCACCGTCATTTTGCGCCGGGAGCTGGGGCTGCTCGACCTAGACGTCGAGGCCCCACCCGACGTGCGCGGACTGACGACCTCGAGCATCGTCGACGACGTCTGCGTCGTCGCCCCGCTGGACAGGCGCTGGTTGGTATGCGTGTAAGCCTGAGGCTGCCGGAAAGGGGGCCCGTATCTGCTAGGCGCCTCATCCTCGGCCTTGAGCAAAGGCGAGCTGCCCAGGTCACCCGAGGTCGGCTCGAAGACGCTGTCGACGATGGGCTCGGGGGCCCGCGCAACCGTCGGAGATAACCTGGGCGTCTCCGACGATAGGTCGAAGAGCCGCCGAGATCTCCCGCCGCCGTCGAGCAAGGTGGCGAGGAGTCGTCGGTTGTCGACGGTACCTGGGTCGAAGGTGAAGTCGTCTCGGAGAACCTCGACCATCAAGAGGTAGGGCACCTTTTCGGCGCTGTTGAGTACCGTGGCCTCGGCCGGGTTCAGCCGCACGATCCTGTGGTGTCGGCTCTTGCCGGGTGACCCGTTGACCAGCGTCGGAGGGCAGATGACGGGGATGTCGACCTCGGCCGGCAGGTCTCGTGAGACGAGGGCCAGCTCGGCTCGAAGCGCACTCATCCGGGCGGGCTTGGGCACGATGACAAGCCGGTTGGAGATGCCCTCGAGAGCAGTCAGAAACTGCGTCTGCGACCTGAAATAGTGGGACCTCAGTAGGCGCGTCTTCTGGACCAGCGTCAGGTCATCGGCGGTCCGTGAGGCCTTGGCGTGATGCGAGTGCCGCCGGAGCATGCCGTCGGCCGACGGCATGTCGGCGGAGACGGGAGTGGCCGGTCTCGTCGTCGGCTTGGGCGACGGCAAGGGTAGCGATGCGGAGCTGGCCCGGGCGTCGAGAGACTCGAGATTGAGCGCAGACGGCCGCTTGGTGCCGATTGGCGTCTTGGCCCTCTTGGCCGTCGACGTGGCCGCCTGCGAGAGGCTCCGGGACGAGTGCGGGCGCGGGTCCGATGGGCCGGCGGCGTCGGGAGCGGTCGACTTCCTCAGTTCCTTGGCGCGTCTCGACCTCGAGGTGGAAACTGACACGGTCTGCGCCCGAATGGGCTTGGGACTGGAGCTGGGCTCTGGGGCCACGTCGGTGGCAGGCTGCGGCTTTCGCGCCTGGGCGACGGCAAGAGGTCCGGCCCATCTCGGTATCATGGGCAACGCGACGCTAGCGAGGACGAAGCTGGAGAGGACGGTGACCGGAAGGACATTCTCCTTGATCTTGCCGTGTCGGGCGGTGTCGGCCAGGCCGAAGACGATGTGCTGGACTTTGTTGTAGACGCGCCTGCAAGTCTGAAAGGGGCCCGACTGGGGATTCGGCGAGAGGTCGTGTAGGTAAGTCTGGAAGAGCCAGAAGGTCTGTAGCCGCCGTCAGCAGTGAATGCTGTTAAAAGGGGGGGGGGGGGGATGCAAGCCGTACCAGCAGGGCGGCCGTGGCCGACTCCTCGCAAAGATCCAACAAAAACTCCTCGAGAGCCATGGACTCATTGTCGACGCTGATTATGAGGTGGCACAGCTGGGGCAGAAAGAACTCGATGTCTTCGTAGGGAAATTGGCGCAGCTTGTTGCACAGGACATGGTGGATTCCGACATGGTCGGCGTACCGGCTGCCGAGCCTTCAGCGAGGACACGAGATGAGGGAGGGGGGGGAGGCGGGGGAAACGGCGCGGGCAATCAGGACGTACGAGAGATACGAGACCGAGAGAAAGGGATTCGAATTGAAGACGTCGGACTCGAGAAATCTTTGCAATAGGTCCCACGACATTGGCGAGCTGGCGATGTGGCTCGGGCTCTAAAGGCAGCAGGCGACTGGACGGCGCGTTGGCATGGCAGCGTTCAGCGGGCGCGGGACGTGGGCGCGCTTCGTCTCGGGGGGTGTTAGGTCAAGCTGGCAAAGCTGTGGCGAGTCGCGGGAGATGGGAGGAGCAGTGACGGGAGGGAGGATGGAATGGGAAGAAAACAGGGTTGAAGGCCTGAGGTTGACCTGTCCGCATCGCCGAGCGGTGCCAAGTCCGGTGTCGATCGAGGAGGAGGCCCCTTGATTATTAGTGCCCGCCGCTGTTTCTGGCCGCTGCCGGGGGGGGCGGGAGGGGGGGCAAATGGTGGGAGGGCAGCAGAGACAATACAGGCTGCCAAAAGAGCGACGGCTACGGAGCGATGCGTTTTTTGTTGGGATAGTGTGTCGGTAGTGGTTAGGAGAAAGAAGAGGAAGAGAGAGGAAGAGAAGAGAAAGAGAAAAGGGGAAAAAGGAACGGCCGTCGACTGGCCCGAAATCGTACTGTGCGTACAGTGCGACATCTGGGGAGAGCCGAATGCGAAGCATCAATGTCACGACACGTATTGCCAGTGCACGAAAAGTATCCGCATCCAGCTCGTCTTCTTGTTCTCTTCTTTCATTCCGGGAAATCTGACCACTGTGCGAACTGCCCGGAAACAGGCACAGTACGACTCACTTTAGGCAACTATCTATCCGGCGGACTCGTCTCTCGTTGCGTGCCAGTATCGTCCATTGTCCGCATGGAGTGCATCGTACCGCATGTATTCGTACAGCAACGTGTTCGTACATACAGTGCTGCGACTGGAGTTGGCAATGTAGGTATGTATGGCATTCGCAGGTACCTGGTCCTGTTTCGCGCCTCGTACAACAGCATCGTGCCCCTGCATTTCGTCCGCTATCGTGACCCCACGGCCCGAGACGGAGGCCCGGGTCAGGGGTCGTGGACGACGCGTGGCCTCGGCAGAGCCTCGTCTGCCGTCAACGTGGGGCGCCGCGGCCAAGGCTCTGTCGTGTTCTCGGTGCTCCCCAACGCCGGCCATGTCTCAAAAGCCCGTCATCTTCCTAAAGTGTCCATGCGTCACGCCTTCTTCCTGCGGCCGCCACCGCGACCTCTCTTCCTGGGTTCGACAAAATCGTCGTCGCTCTCACTCTCCGTCTTGGCCTTGGCCCGGGAACCTTCCTTTTCGTTGTCGACGCGGCTGACGATGTCGCGGAGAAAGTCCCATTGGTCGTCCGTCTCGACCACGTGCTTGAGCATGGGAGCCGTCACCCGCTTAGAGCCTTTCTCCTTGGCCACATCAGCGCTCTTGGTCACTAGCTGGATCATGAAGAGCTCGAGGGCCTTGCCGACGGCAATGGGCGTCTGTTGGGCGACTTTGCCCACCTCCTCGTCCGCCTGCATGATGCGTTTTATCCTGGCCGTGGGGAACTTTGTCTTGACGGGGGACGGTTCGGCGACAGGCGGCGGTGGCACGTCGACGGCTCTTCTCGGGGGCATGTCGGCCGGATCGGGGTCGGAGGCCGTCGGCAGGGCGGGGGGCCTGGCGTGTTGGCCAGGAAGGGGTAGGGGTTGGGGCTGGGGCTGGAAGTAAGGCGGGAGCGGGAGCGGCGGGTTGGTCGGGCGATGACGAAAATGCTGCTGCTGATGGTGCTGGGTCGGTGACTGCAGGCCGAAAGTCACAGACCGGGACGGCGAAGAGCCCGGCGGCAGATACGGTTGGGCCGATGAGGACGAGTAGCTGCGGCCCTCGGACTTGATCGGCGACGGCGGCGGATAGGCCGAAATGCTGCGGTAGGCGACAGGCGAGTATCCGTCTCGGACCCGGCCTTGGAGGGCGGACGAGGGAAGAGACGGAGAAAAAGGAGCAGGAAGTGCAGGAAGAGGAGCGGCGGCGTCGGCGTCGGGATAAGGAGCAATTTGTGACGCAGGCTGGGTGGGGCCAGGCGAATAAAACGAAGACAGGTCTGGCGACTTTGGCGCGTAGCTCTCGTCTGCCGCCATGTCGTGGTTGGGTGGAGAGGGTAGCCGTGTTAGTCAGCCAACGAACGTAGTGAAGCCAACGGGACAGCATCAGCCGGAGGAACCACCAGGCCAAAAGGTGCCGAGCCGACTGCTCCGATACTCTCCAACTGGAGCCTTGCCCCCCTCCCAGACGAAGAGGCCAGCCAATCTCAGCTTCTATTCAAAGCTAGGCGAACTAGCTATCGAACAGAGCGCCCGACCTCCTCCCGTCCTTGAGCAGCCACGTGGACGCGTTGGCTCTATTTGACTTGCCGGATGGTGGGCAGCCAAGGCCGGCGATGACATGGGAGAAGGCGCGCGATAGGCCCAGACTGGTATAAAAATCGGCGGGAAAGAGGAGACGGAATTAACCGATTCGTGTTCCTCGTTGGGAGATATATGTATGTAAGAGTTGGGTAGTCTTTTCCCTTGCCCACGCCCCCTTCAAGGATAGCGGAGACAATGGATGGCAACGGAGCCGGGCGGTGTTGGGTGTGGCTGTTGAACGAAATATGCACAACAATTGTACAATTCGTACCACTTTTTTTTTTCCTCCCCCTCCTTTCGTCGACGACGGATTGGTGGACGGTCAGGGATGGGGGTTCATGGCACTGGACGGGCCCGGCCAGAGGGACAGCCGACCGTTATATGTATGCGCGTGTCGTTGAGGGGCGGGGAAAAAGGGGGCTCCAACGTCCCAAACGGGTGCTCTGACGGAGGGGGAGGGGGGGGGGGGGGGGCGTGGGCGCAGCATGCCCTGAGCGAGGCACGAATCAGGCTTGGCTTGTTGTGGCTCGTGGGGAGGCCAGATGGCGCCATGCAGGGGCTGAGGCTGCGCCGTCGAGAGCGGGACAGGCGCTGCAGAACCTTAGGATCAGAGTATCATCGTGTCATCTCGTCATCTTTATTATGATGTGGGAAGCGCATGTGTATGCCGTTGAAGCCGGACCGTCGATATGTCTGTATGAGTATCTATATCTGTACGTATGTGCATATGTCTCTATGCATGTAGCTTGTAAGAGAATACGTGCATATAGTGCTATATGTATGTTAGTAGGTATTTACTGATGTTGAACTCGGCAGCAAAATTTGCCGGGGGGCTTAGGTCAATTTGGCATCGAGGTACTAGTAGGTCCGTCAGCCGCTGAAAAAGCTCGTCCAAAGACGTAACGGTACAACAGTAATATCGATGACAATTCTCGACCCTGCTCCGCTCCGCCGGGTGGCTTTCGACGGCGGCTGCTTCTTCATGCCCTCTTGGACGATTCGCCGTCAGACACGATACTCATCCAGCCACTGACTGCTGTCAGACTGCTGCCTCGGCGAGAGTCAAACGCGGAAGCTTCTCTGCTGCTGTAATATCCAAAGTGAGCGATTGATTATGTAATCATCGAATGCTTGATTGATTGGGCTTCTTCTCAAACACGCCCCTCATCGTCTCACCCCTGCCCTGATTCACGCCTAAATGCTATCCCCGTCAGCCTCGCACCGATTCAACCAACTCATCATCCCGCACAGCAGCCTGCCGTCGCAGCACGGTTCCGGACCCGGCAGATGCCATCTCGCGAGTAATGTCGTGCGCCTTTCCAACCCGCATGCTGTGTGATAAAGCATTGCCGGGTACGTTTGTTCCGCTTTTCCTCACCGTTCCACTGCACTTCTGTGCGAGCCCCGTGATGACAAGATAAGGAGCTTTCCAACTGACCTGGCCGTGGCGGCTCTGAGCCGTTCCGTCTCTACGGTTCTGGTTCTCGAGTCGCCACTCCTTCACTCGGCCAGAGCATGACGGTCTACTTGATCTAATCTGAGGGCCTCCTTGGCCGCTCCGCTGACGACTGCCGCGTCCGACTTGGCCAGCCTGCTGATTTGTCCTGCTAGATATCGGAGCCCTTGTAGTCTCCTGTCCACCGTTCTCGAGATGAATAGCGAGGCCACTGGCCAGGCATGGATCCCACCGTCGAATCGCAGCGTCTTAACGTCGACGCCGTTGCGCGCCTGGCAACTGATAAAGGATTCGATGTCCGGCGCAAACACTTCGACCTCCCCGAAGACGACGATGTATCCGCATTGCGGCGCCGCCGCTTTCCACAGCTTGTCGTCGGTACACGAGCCGGGTGACGCCGGATACTGGTTGAGCATGGACTCTCCTGCGTACGCGTGCGCATACTTCCATAGGGTTTGTGGATCCAAATAGTCCATCTCGGATGGGTAATGAGCGTCGGACTTGAGCTTCACCCACGGCGATATCAGGGCGGCCATAAGAGGAACGGGCCGGACGGGTGAGGCGTCCATTCTGATGCCCAGCCCGCATGATTCTTGGGCTTGAGCCCCGATTTTCAGCAGGAGACCGAGAGCCAGGGTACTTCCGGCTGAGTCCCCGGCAACGCAGACTCGCGAGGCGTCACCGGCCACTTGCAAGACATGGTCATAGCCACACACAACGTCGAACAACTGAGTTGGGTAACCTGCCTCGGGAACTAGTGTATAATTGGGCGCGAAGACGGCGGGATTCTCGAAGCCGGCATCTAGGAGCAAATGGACCCAGGCCATGAGAAATTCGAGATAGAAATAGGAAGAACCCATGGAAAAGCCACCGCCTGTCTGCCAGTCAGCTTCACGAGTCACGGCCGTCGACGTCGTCGCCTCTCACCGTGGATGTAATAGATGACCAAGTCCGGGGACCGATTCGGGTCATGCCTGACCCACAGGCCCTCGACCGCGGTATCGCCCTGTGTTGCAGCTCAGTCGACAGGCTCCTTGGCCGGAAAAGCGACGGGCAAAGGCCAGATACCTCACGGTGCACATGCTCGTACCAGTGCACGGGACATTCGACGAGGCCATGCCTCAGCATTCGCCATCGCAGATAGGGCAGGCAGATCATCTTGAAGAAGAAGACCCTGGCGACTTCGGGCGGGATATGCTTGAAGCTATAACGCACGCATCTTGAGACGACGTACTCGAAAGTGGACGACTCGCGCGCAAAGGCCAGCGTGGACGAGGCAGGCAGCCACAGACGATGTCTCACGAGGTCGAGTGGAAGCTGTAACACTGCGCGGCGATTGAAGTCAGCCGACGGTGCAACTGAAAATTCCGCAGGCAACCAGCTCATACGCAGAAAGGGTAAGGCTTTGAGGACCACGCAAGTGGTCCGGACGAGGCCGACATGCCAAATCAGCTGTGGCGCCAGCAGGATGCAAAAGACGAGGCAGTCACTCGCCGAAACGGGACCAAGAATCATGGCAGGCGTCGAGGGGATCCGCGGAGCTCGAATGGCAATGTAGGCAGGGATGCGACCCTGGCTGGGATCGAGGCGGCGGGAGGTGGAGTTGCCGGATCCGGCCCATCCGTGGCGTGCTCTCCGGCGTGGCGACGGATTAGCGCGCATGACATGATGCGTCTGCGTCGTCTCAGTGAGGAGGCAGAAATGCTGCATGAGCAACTAAGGGCATTGCTATACTGTACGAATACGTTGTTGGAGATCTGACACGAGGAAAGTGACGAGTCGCACTTTGGCGAGACCATGGATGGCTGCACGTGGAGTCGTGGCCTTTGCTTCACCTTTTTCCCATGTCGGACCTCCTCTACTGAGGAGCTTGATAATCGAGGGCCAATCAATGATCGGAGGTGCCGTTTTCGATGCTGGTGCTAGACTGGAATCCTACGTGTTCAATCCGCTACTCCTCATGAAATAGGTAGACATGTGTACGGCACTACGACGATCCAGTTCGAATACCCAGACTCGAAGCGCGAGACACTGACTCGGATCGGGGCCTAGCTCCGATAAGACGACTGCTTTGGGCCACCTTCCATCGGCCACGAGGTCGACCCAAGATCCTGTCTTGCCTGAGCGTGAAGCAATGGGCGACGACGTGACACGGCGGCAGACGGCGGCAGACGGGCTGCCTTTTGCCTTGACGAGTGTGGACAGAGTGCTTCTTTCGCAGACGGATGACGACTTCGTGCCGCATAGCTGGCGAGAGCTGAAGAGCATCATCGGTCAGAGGCCCATGCCGAAGCAACGCCGACGTCATCGCTTACGCCTGAAGCCAGAGAAGAACGACCTCTCAGCCCTCAAACGCAAGCCGTCTGATCTCGATCAGTACATCAAGTGGACGACGGACATGAAGAAGCAGTATGGTTCCATCACGGCTTTTATTCTCGCCAACCGGCTGCCGTCAGCCTGGGGCCAGCCCCCCTTTTCCCCTCAATCCCAGGTCCCGCTGAACGACGCCGCCGACTACAAGGTCCTCCTCAACGACTGGCCGTACGGGCTGGAGGCGGGCATCAAGCACTTGGTTGTGTGGTCGCGGACACCGATTCCAACGGACGCCAAGACCGGAGACGTAACGGCCGAGAGCCGGGCCTTGATCCAGGACTTCATCGACAGATACTTTGTGGATTCCATCGGGCCGGGTGGAGAGAAGCAGGTGCTGTGGTTCAAGAACTGGGTCGCGCTGCAGAGCGTGCGGTCACTGGAGCACTTTCACGTCCTGGTGCGTGACGTCGACGAGGACCTGGTGGCGCGTTGGGTCGGACAGCAGACGGAGGAGTAACACGTAGCTTCAGACAGGTAGTAGAGAACGGAACGTAGGCGGGACAGCATCACGCAGCTCGCCTGGCTCGGCGATTAGGCGGAGGAACGGCGCCCTGAGCGGAGTGCATCCCGGCGAGTTGCTGGCGGCCCATGCCGACGAGGCCGGCGCCGAGATAGATGCCATAGGCTGGAATGACGGCCCACAAGAGCCAGGCCCAGTTGCCGGCCAGCACGACGGCGGCGCAGCAGACCCAAGTGACCCAGACGACGTCGAACATGTACTCTGTCAAGCCCCTAGCGGCCAGATCCTGACCGGAGCTCTTGAGCGCGCCGGAGACAGCATCGTACTTGGGACGGCCCGAGATCTCGAGCACGTACTGGCAGACCAAGGCCGGCAGCGATAGCAGGCCGTAGGCGAGCAGGGAGCGGCGGCGCAGGAACAAGTGCGAGAGCAGGAAGAAGCCGTTTGCGAGGAGAGAGATCAGATGCAGACGATTGAGAGCGGCCGCATTATTCCTCGCGAGGTCCTTTTTGGCTTTCTGGGCCATTGCAGCGGGAGGAGATGGTCGTGCGAAGGGATGAAGCGGAGGGAGGTTGGGATGAGATGAAGGTTCAATCGCGATACGATGCGGTGTGAAATGATGATTCAGCATATCCCTCGGTTAGGTGCCTGAAGACTTACCGCTTTCAGTGGGCTCATGGCCGGGCCCCTGGCATGTTTTTTTTTTTTTTGCCCCCCCCCCTCCCCCCACCGAAAAGCCGCTGTAGGCCACTGCAGTCCGTCCCGTCTGCCCGGCAACAGGCCGCCCTGCCTACCTGAGGTAACGGCGCGCTTCGCGGCCAATCACGACGGTCGGACACTCAACAGCGCCTCCCCACGCAACGCTGTCCCTCCCAGCTTTCCTCACTCCAATCTTCTCCTTCGCCGCAACGACGAGCTGCGGCCGACGGCGGCGAAACACACACACATACACACGCACGCACGCACGCACGCACATACACGCACATACACACACACAGCTTCCTTCTTCTTGTGCGGCTGTCTTGCGCAAACAGGTCTTTCTTTTTTTTCCTCTCTCCCTCTGTCTCCCTTTCCCTCCGCTGAAAGCGTCCATCTCGGGGACCCACCACTGCCGTTGTCGGCTCGAGTTCGAACCAGTCGTCGTCTGCCAACCCAGCATCTCGTCGCTGGCCAAGGTCTTGGCCTATGCCTGAACCCGCTTGAGAGTACGGACCGCGCCCTTGCCTGCTCCGCCTCGTCGTCGACGTCGTCGCCTCATTGCTGTCTGGGCTTTTCGCTCTCGCTCGACGTCCGGGCCACCACGACCGCGATCCCCGTTGCCAGGCCCAAGCTGCTTGTCGAAACGCCTGCTGAGTGACGCCAACCTCATTAATCACCATCTTGCCTCGGCTCCCATCCATGGCACCACCATTGCCATAGGTCGCCGTCCTTCTTCCTCCCTCCCCATATACCGTCCAGCTACTTGGACTGAGCGCATTCGCCTGGCCCGCCATGGCGCCCAATCCCATGGTTGTTGGAGGTTTCCTCCGTCAAGTCATTTACTACCATCTCGATTCCGCCTCCTACGAAAACGCCTTGTTCTTCGCCGAGCGGCTCGTCGCCCAAGACCCCAAGTCTACCGATGCCCTTCATCTCTACGCCCTCAGCCACCTGCGTCTCGGCGACGCCCGCTCTGCCTACGACGTGAGCAAGCCCATTGGTCACCGCGGAATCCACCTGGGTTGTACTTGGGTCTTTGCGCAGGCATGTCTGGTGCTGGAGCGGTACAAGGATGGCATCGTCGCTCTCGAGAAATCAAGGGGTTTCTGGTCGCAGAAGTGCAGCGTCGGCAAACACTCGGCCATGACGCGAGCCCCGAACCCCGACATCCCCACCGTGCTGTGTCTGCTTGGGAAGCTTCATCGTGCCTATGGGGACAGGAAGAAGGCCGTCAGCTGCTTCGAGGACGCGCTGAAGAAGAACCCCTTTATGTGGGACGCCTTCACGGCGCTCTGCGACATGGGTATCAACGTCCGCGTCCCCAACATCTTCAGAATCAACGAAGTTTTGGCGCAAAGCTTCGACCTCGGGCCCAACCCCGACAGCGGTTCGGCAAACCCCCCCGATCCGCCGCCTAAACGGCCTCCGGGACGGGGCGTGGCCGTCGCGGACCTAGCTGTCGACCCATTCCACGGAGTCTTGGCGCATACCGGCATCTCGACCCCCATGGCGGACAGGGTGATCGAAACCGGCGGCGGTGGCGACGACTTCATGTCGAAGATACAGACCGCTAAGCTCCGGCTCGCCGCGTCGGTCAACAACCAGGCCGTCATGGACGGCGTGGAAACGCCGATGGGGACCCCATTCACGGAGCCCACCGCTGCTCGCCCGGGCTACTCTTCGCAAGAGCCGCCGCAAGCTCCGACCCGGAGGACGCGCAACGCACAGGCCCTCGAACACGGCGTCGAGGCTCCGCCGCGGATGAACTACAGATTGGGGGCGACGAAGCGTAACATGCGGACGCAGGAGAGGGGCCAGGAACAGCTTCCGGACCTCATGTCGGACTCTTCCAACGGTCCTGCCACCAGCCTGCGCTCAGGGACGCTGACCGCCACCGATAGGAAGCGGACCCTGTCTGGACATCCGGTGTCCCGTTCGGCGAATCTCGAGGAGCCGGTGACGCGGCGGAGCGCGAGGCTCAACATGTTCAAGCCCTCAACAAAGGCAAACGCGGGAGCGACGACGATTGGAGCCTCGGCTGGGCGCGAACTGAAAAAGGCTAGGCCCCAAGTCTCGCGCATCATTCGACCAGACTCCAGTGGCTCCATAGTCGGCCGGGTCGTTAGTGGCAACCGGAAGCCGCTGGAGGATGCCATGGACGGCGACCATCACGTGGACGTGCTGAGGACGAAAGATGTGCCCCCGCTGCCGGTGATGCCGAGGCTGGCCGAGCTGGACGCTGCCAAGACGGAGGAGGCTCTCCGGTGGACGCTCGACCTCACGAAGAAGCTCGGCAACGGATACTACCTCCTGAGCCGGTTCCAGAGCCAGGAGGCGCTGCAAGCGCTGGGCGCGCTGCCGACAGCGCACCAAGGCTCGCCGTGGGTGCTGGCGCAGATGGGCCGGGCGCACTACGAGCAGGCTTCGTACGCCGAGGCGGACAAGATGTTCCGGAGGATGCGGGCCCAGGCGCCGTCGCGACTCCAGGACATGGAGGTGTACTCGACTGTGCTGTGGCACCTGAAGCGGGAGACGGATCTGTCGTTCCTGGCGCACGAGCTGGTCGACTCGGCGTGGCACTCGCCGCAGGCATGGTGTGCTCTGGGCAACGCGTGGTCGCTGGCCAGGGACCCGGAGCAGGCGCTCAAGTGCTTCAAGCGCGCGACGCAGCTGGACCCCAAGTTTGCCTACGCCTTTACGCTGCAGGGGCACGAGCACATGGCCAACGAAGAGTACGAAAAGGCGCTCACGGCGTTCCGGCAGGCCATCGCGGCGGACCGGCGGCACTACAACGCCTACTACGGCATCGGCCGGGTGCAGGAGCGGTTCGGGGCCTACGACAAGGCCTACGACCACTTCCACGCGGCGCAGGTCATCAACCCGAACAACGCGATCCTCATTTGCTGCATGGGCACGGCGCTGGAGAAGCAGAAGCAGATGGTGCAGGCCCTGAGCGCCTACACGCGGGCGGCGGACCTGGCGCCGAGGGCGGCGCAGACGCGGTACAAGAAGGCCCGGGCGCTGCTGACGGTCGGGCAGATGGAGGCGGCGCAGAGGGAGTTGATGGTGCTGAAGGACCTGGCGCCGGAGGAGGCGACGGTGCACTTTTTGCTCGGCACGCTTTACAAGAAGACGAACGAAAAGCAGCTGTCGGTGCGACACTTTACAATTGCGCTGTCGCTGGACCCCAAGGTGAGGAGTTGTCTTGGTCAATTTTCATGGACGAGCACTGACACGAGGACATGCAAGGCGGCACCCAAAATCAAGGAGGCCATCGAGAGCTTCGAGGACGACGTGCCGATGGACGACTCGATGATGGCGTGAGACAGCGGACGGGAGGGAGATGGATGGCTGCTGCAATGGCGGTGTCCGAGGGCGGCAATGGTAGGCTCGGTGCTCAACACAGAGAGAAGACGAGTTGCATGGCGTCGGCGTTTTCCCCCTTCCTTTTTACTTTAGCTCTTGGCATGCTCAACGGCTTCCCAGTGTATCATCAGCAGTAGCAGAGCCATGGCCGGTGGCGAGGCAGGAAAGTCTGGAGGCGTCACGGTTACGCGCGTAGCACGCCTGCCAGGGGAAACGCGACCTCCTCGGGCCCTACCTACATACGATAAGCAGTTCTACTTGGCCACGGCCGTTAGTAGTTCTAGAACTAGTAGGTTCTATTGGACGATTTACTGGTTGAGCGAGGGAGCGAGGCGTTCTATTTGTCTCGGTTACGTGAGAATTGATGTTTGATGAAGGACAACAGGCTGTGTGAGATAAGATGCGCGAATCAGCTGAAAACGGTCAAAACTTTTCCAATGGCCTTAGTAAGCTGATTGATTCAAGCGCTTGAAAGTCGGAAAAAAGAACCTGAAACTGATGGGTGAAGTACCTACCTAATGAATGGGCAGAGAAAAAAGGTATGCACGGACGCTGAAAGTCCTCGTATGTACTGGGCATCTGGCTGTACGGGCGAATGCGTTCCAGTCTGCCGTGCGCGGTGCATCCGAAACAGGCTTGGCCCCTCGAGAAGGGGGCAGCTGCTGCTGTTGACTGGCGATGGGGAGATTTCGCGGGTACCTGCCGCGTTCTGACGGCAATTTTGGGGAAGTAGGTAGGTAGGTAGGTACCTGTCTCTCTTCACTGGCTGAGGGCTAGGGAGAGGTATCCCGTCAGCTGGGCTTAATAGATTTACGAGTAGCTTTTTATTACACCTATTCCTTCAAAGAAGTACCCCGTCGCCCGCACCTCCGCCCATATTACGAGCTTTGCATTCTTAAGCCCCCCAACCGGGGGTACGTCAAGTGAATCAGCCAGCCGTTTGCGAGTTACCTCACGCAGACAATTTCGCCCCTCTCTTTCCCCTCCCCCCGTTGGGCGCGGTACCTTTTTCACGCCCCGCAGCGCGTTTTTTTTTTTCCCCATTAGAAAAGCTACGTCGCTCCTTTTTTTTTTTTTTTGAGCAGGCAGCGATTCGCGTCGCCCCACTGCGAGCGCACCTGCGCTACTGATTCCTCGCACGTATTTATTAGGCTGCCCCTCCCCTCCGTGCTTGGCCCTGGCATTCCCCCCGCATCTCTCTCCTCTACATCATCACAAGCGACTTCTTCTCGTAGCAGATAGACGTCACACAACGCGAAAAAAAAATACGCGACACACTTCTCTTTTTCTTCAAACACCTTCATCATGACTGGACGTGAGTATCATCCTTCTTTTTTATCTGATGCACGCTCCATCAAATCGATGCTGACGATGGTTTCCTCGCACAGGCGGAAAGGGTGGCAAGGGCCTCGGCAAGGGCGGTGCCAAGCGTCATCGCAAGATTTTGCGTGACAACATCCAGGGCATCACGAAGCCTGCCATCCGTCGTCTGGCTCGACGTGGTGGCGTGAAGCGTATCTCTGCCAGTGAGTTGACTCTTTTGATCTCTCTGTTCTCGGAACGGCGACTGACTTCCGACAGTGATCTACGAGGAGACGCGTGGTGTTCTCAAGAGCTTCCTCGAGGGCGTCATCCGCGACGCTGTTACGTACACAGAGCACGCCAAGCGCAAGACGGTCACGTCGCTCGACGTCGTCTACGCACTGAAGCGCCAGGGCCGTACCCTCTACGGTTTCGGTGGTTAAAGCAATGCACATTTCGCGCGAGGAGTTGCGTGCTTGTACGAATCTGTTGTTTTTCCACAAAGGGCGTTTTTTGGTGGGAATGGGACATGAGACTCGGGGCGTCTTAAGGGACGTCGCAATTTTTGCTACTGCCAGTAAAGAGAATACACTGCATGACCAACAATAACATTGAACCCTGTCCATCCTTGGCTGCTGTCACGCGTTTGTAACATACCTGTAAACGGGGCACGCGGTCAGGCTACGTGTTCCCAACATACTGTACATGCGCACCTCTGCCCATTCGAACCACGTGTTTGTTCCACCCGGAGATGCACATTCACAAGTACTTGCGACCGGCCGCAGCGACCCGGGCTCTAAAGACTGGACTTCGAACCTCGGAGTTGGCCTTGTAAAAGGGGCTCATGATGGCCTTGACCCAATTCTCGTAGACCTCGACGAAAAACATCTTGACGGCCTCCTCGGTCGCCGGGCTCGTCGGGTTCGCGCCGATGGCCGTCGACGGGCGGGACGAGGCGGTCGAGGACGACGAAGGCGGAGCGGAGGGCTGGTGAAGCAACAGGAATTTGACGTTTGCGCCGGTGACGAAGCAGGAGATGTAGTTGTTGAAGAATTTGTCGATGCATTTCAGATACCTATTTCGGTTGTGAGTGAGTCTGCAGCCTCGGAACTCCTCCTGTCTTTATTTTATCTTCTTCATTATACACTCCTCCAAAGTTTCTATGGACCTTCCGAAAGATAGAAAAAAAAACACACACACACATCTGCCCGTGCGCCCACTGCACCTCCTCGGCAATGTCTAGGCTCGAGTGTAGGATGAACTGGTTGAGGTGGCGCAGCTGGTCGGTGAAGCGCGACTGGCCGTCGCCGCCTTGCTTCGACGTGCCGAATTCGTGCTCGAAGAGCGGGTTGTCGTGGGCGCCGACGATGGCCAGATAGTAGCTCATGGCTGCCGGTGCTGCCGAGACGCGCCGCGACCGGCGGCTCTAATCGTTCTGTCCGTGAACTATTTCGTTGATTTGATTTGATTCTGTGATGGTGATTTGTATGTTCAAGACGATGTTACATAATCACTACCGAGTTAGGTAAGCGGGGCCTCGAACGAAGCAAGCAAGCAGGCCTCTCTTCTCTGCAACGAATTCCGCGGCGGCGGATAAGACGGCCATCGAAAATCGACAATGCTGGGCCCCTTCCGCATAACCAATGTGCTCTCGGGTGGCCTTTTGTGGAAGATTCCATGGCGACTATCCAAGTTCCAGAAGCGGCGGCATCGAGAGCGACTGCGGGCCGTCGACGACGTCGTTGCTACCGTCAGCTCCGCGATGGCGGCCACGGGCCAGACGGTGGAGGCGGTGGAGCGATGGAAGGCGGAGATGCCTACAGAGCAGGAGATGCAGCCGCGCGACAAGTACACCATATTTGACCGAAAGGCGAAGCGGTATCGAAAGGGCATTCACAGTGAGATGTGACCGTTTTCTGATATCCGTGTACTGGGCTGATGAATTGGGGGTGCAGAGTTGCCCAAGTGGACGAGGGTTTCGCAGAGGGTCAATCCGCCGGGATACTGATGGATTAAGCGCCAAATGGCTCTGAGCGCCTTGAACGACTTGAAGCAGCGGCTCACACGACTCTGTACATTACGGTAGGGGGTTTGTTTGTCGACGGGGCATTGGTCAAGGATCGATGCGTGACATCAACCCAGCTGATGAGGCTATACGTAGGCGAGAGGCGGAGCCTGCTTCTATTACGGCGGCTGCCGGTGACTCGGATGCTTAGAGGCCGTCTGCTATTCACATCACGATCCTTCCACGTCTCTGCTCCTGGCGGTGACGGTATATAGCTCTATTCGTCATACGCATGCCCTCGTGAAAACGAAACAAGCACCTCTACCGCAGAAAGCGCCCTTGCTCATCATAGTCCCGCAGCCTCTCGGATTGAATGGCGCGACCGACGCCGCCGCGACCCTCATCGAAATCCTCGCGATACTCGTCGCGCACCTGGCCGCCCGACTTTCCACGGCCGTACTGGCGGCCCTCCTCAAAGCCCGGATCGAGGTCGGTGCGAATGATGCGCTCGTCCAGCTTCGTGCCGCCAATATACTTCATGCAGTCGAGCGCGTCCTGGTGGGTGTAGTACTCGACGAAGCAGAAGCCGCATGGCGTCTTTTGAAAGCGGTCGAGGCCCATGACGAGGCGCTTGATGTCACCGCACTTGGAGAAGAGTTCGTAGACTTGTTCCTCGGTTGTGTAGAAGGAGAGGTTTCCGACGTAGAGGGTGGTGGCTTCGGCGAGAGGATCGGGCGTTGGCTCGGGAATCGCGTCGCCGACGTCTTCTTCGCGATCGCGTCGTCGCTTGTTCTGCCACGGGGGGCTTCGTGTGAGCTTTCACGCAGAGAGGGCGTGGGAGAGGGAGAGGGAGAGAGAGGGAGAGAGAGGGAGAGAGAGGGAGAGAGAGAGGGAGAGAGAGAGAGAGGGAGAGAGAGAGAGAGAGAGAGAAAGAATAATGCATGTGCCGAGGCGAGACGGACTCCTGTGCCTTGTGATTTGTTTATCGAGCCTCGAAAGCTCGGACTATGTCGGGTTGTCGAATGATAGAAGCAATCGGGCATCAAAACTTGAAGGACCCCCACCTCGTAAGAGTACCTCGCCACGGAGTGAATAGGAGGCAGCTAGGACAATCCGTCGACAGCAAGGCGCCCGCCATGGCCATCATCATCAGGGCAGCGCTCCCTCTCGAGCTTCATGTCCAAGATGATGGCCAGCTCCGGACAGTATTCGAGCGTCTTGCGGCGCACCTCGGGGCTCGACCACGGCCCGAGCTCGACGGCGGCGTGCAGCTGATAACCCATGGGGCGGTCCGACCAGACGTCCCTCACGGCAAAGGGCGTCGGCGACACTTTCTCGCCCGGCATGGCGGATAGGCGCTTGCAGAACCAGTCACCTTCGGGCTCCGAGTCGTTGAGCCGGTTCTGGAAGGCGAGTACCCGGCGGACGGCCGATAGGCGCCTCAAGGTCAAGCCTCCGGCGCCGGGAAAGCCGTCTCCGTCTGAGCTTTTGGAGCGAGCGAGTGAGTGAGTGCAGCAGTTGGGGTAGTCCAAGGTGGACGTACCGCGCGGCGCCGGCCCAGCTCCATTCTAGCCAGTCATCGAGACTGGTGGGAGAGTTGGCGCAGAGGATGGAGTCGTGATGGTAATTCAAGACCCATTCGACGCCCGGCAAGAAGTCGTGGTAAAACCTCGAATCCGTCAAGAGGCGGAAGACGTCCTCGGGCGTGTCCATGTTCCAAGGCTTGGGCAGCGTCCTGAGCGACATCTTACCGAGAGTCTGCTGATGCTTGATAGCCGGCGAGCGAGCAAGACTATAGACGCTCCAGGGCGAGCCGAGGAAGAGAAAATGCCAGTCGAGAGGCACGACCGACATCATGTGCGTCACGAGGGGCACCAGATGCGGTAGCGGACGCGGTTCCATGAGGAGGGCGACCTTGGATCCGTTCAGGGCCGGACCGGCACCCGGACTCCCGACGAAGCGACGGCGAGCCTCATGAATTCGCGACGAGACGTCGACGTGAACAGGATGGCGCGACATGAGAAAAGCAAGATACCAGCTTTGCCGGCATCCGAGTCAGTCAGTCATGAAGAAGCCTCATCGGACAGGATATACCCGTGTTTTTGGCTGGAAAGCGTCTCACACCAAGGCCAGCGAAGCCAGTGCCATCAGCCGGCCTTTGACGAGCCCTTTCGAAAGGGCTTTCGGGAGAAACATGATGACGATATCCGTCCGTCCGTCGGCGGGGAGAGAGAGAGAGAGAGAGATGATATTAGTCGGACCAAGATGTGGGAGGAGAGGCTCAGACCAGAGACATCAGCGGCGGCCGGGGGAGGGGGAGAGATGGGGATGGGATGTGGTTCCGGGGAGGGAGGAGGGGGGAGGGGGGAAGAGAAAAGAGGGGGAAAATCAAATAGGGGAAGGCAGGACCTGGAGCGGGCAGGAAAGGAAGGCAGGACCTGGAGCGGGCAGGAAAGAAAAGGCAAGAGGTTGATAGGATGGGGAAGACGGCGGCGTGTCGTCGGGACAGCACCTTCCTTGCTGCCATCCTCACTCACACTCACACTCACCACTCACATCCTACCCACCCACCTTGGTCAGCTCTTGCCCCGACTCGCCAACCGAGAAGGGACAGAAGAATGTCAAAAAAGCTCAACCTCATCCATCCACCAGCAGCAGCAGCAGCAGCATCATCATCGTCAAATGGCCTCCTCACGCTGGGCAGGCCTCCGCCAGCTGCTAGCCCATCTGTTGGGCCCAAGGTCCGTCACCAACAAAAACCGCTCCCCCATTCAAAAGAAAGAAAGGGGAAACCCCCCTCCTCCCCCCCCAAAAAAAAATCAATCTTCTCTAACCAAAGTTTTTTCCCCCCTTGTTGCAAGCAAAGCGCCGTGCTACTCTTCCTCTCCATGGCAAGCCTATTCGTCGTACTAATGGGAGCATTAAGCCAAGCGACGACAGTACCGAAGGGGTTCCCGCATCAGACCAAGGTGGCGCTTTTGATCGAAGACAGACCTCTGTCCGTTCTGGCGCCGTTGTTACTGCACTTGACGACGGTGATGGCTCCCGATTGGCGCTTTCTCTTCCTCGGCTCGGAAAGAAGCGTGGGCAAGATGAACTGTTCGGCTGCGATACGGCATCGTGTTGGGCAGGGAAAGATTGAGCTTCGTCGGTTACCGTCGGATGTCAAGGTGGCCGGTGAGGAGATGATTAGTCGTCTTCTCACTTCGAGCTGGCTCTATCATGGACACGGTATAGGATCGAGGGCTGAATGGCTGCTCCTCTTTCAGACCGACTCCATGATCTGTGCGAATAGTATGGTCGAGGTGGATGATTTTCTGCGCTTCGACTGGGTCGGTGCCCCTTGGAATCCCGAGGGGGAATGGGGTGGCAATGGCGGTCTGTCCCTTCGTCGCGTGGAACCCATCCGCGCCATCTTGCGCAGCCAGCATCGCGTGGCAAACTCGGACCCGGAAGACGTTTGGCTTTCCGAGAGGCTCCTCCATGCGCCCGGTAGCCGAATGGCCAACGGCTCCGTCTCCCTCGCCTTTTCCGGAGAGATGAACGCCGGCCAGGGCCAGGGCCGACTGGCTGTGCCCACTCTGGTCAATGGCACCATGGTCAACCCCGCCGGGCACCTGGTCGAGGGAATCGACGACTGGCGTCGTGGCTTCTATGAGCCCATGGGCTATCATATCGGTGGTGGCGGCGTCTGGCTCCACGCGCCCATATGGGGCACGCCCGAGCTGAGGAATCATGTCTGGAAGTATTGCCCCGAGGTCAAGATGGTGTTGCCCATGGATATTGCGCGCTTTGTGCCTGGCGAGTGCGCGGCGCGGTGGCCATAGCTCGACTCACTTGCTGGTTTTCTCCGAGGTAGAATACGCGTTATATCGTCGAGGCTACCTACCTACCTACCTGCGTAGTAGTAGTAGGAGTAGTAG
>LAZP02000095.1:5513-41681 GCA_001272575.2 Ophiocordyceps unilateralis
ACCTACCTACCTACCTACACCTACCTACCTACACCTACCTACCTACCTCTTAACAACTCGTAACTTGCACATCCCTACAACTCTATTCGTATGCCGATTTCTTTTCCCTCCCAGCTGCGTCCGCCATGGACCGCCGTCCGTCTTTGAGGACGACGACGAGGCGTCTGATGCCCGCATGCAGCCTCCCGGCGCAGCCTGTCCAGCCCGCTCAACCGGTGCTCAGGCGGAAGCGGCAGACGGTGAGCCTGGCGTGTGAGAGTAAGGCTCCAAGCCCTTCATCTCTCTGATTTTACCGTCGTCTAATCTGTTGCAGGATGCCGCAAGCGCAAGGCCAAAGTGAGTTTCAAGTCATGTCTTGGTTCTCTCTCGTAATCGACGTGAGAGAGAGAGAGACAGAGCGAGGTAAAAGTGAGGGTGAGTGAAAAAGAGACAGCCGTCTAAGAAACTCGTCAGTGCAACGGTTTGATGCCCTCCTGCTACGCCTGTACCGCCGCCAACTTGGAGTGCAAATATCTCGCCCCTGAAGCTGGTAGACTGCTCCGATACCGGGACATGCAGTCCGCCTATGATGACATGCGCCATGCCTCTGTCGCAGCCGTCGGCAGCGCCGATACTGTCCAGCCCTTTGTTCGCGCCAACGAGCCCATGGGCCGCTGGCTCGAGGCCCTCCGCCGAAGCAGGGAGCGTCGTCTTGTTCCCGTCGTTTCTCCGGCTGCCTCCCCCAAGGTGCTGCCCGTGTCTCTGTGGACGAGCGTCAGCGACGACAACATGATGCTCACCGGCCTGCTTACCTTGTTCTGGACCTGGGCGCCTACTGCCAGCAGACTCGTTCATCGCGAAATGTTCCTCGCTGGCCTATGCGCCGCCGCCGGGTCAACCGCCGTGACTGCACATTTCGGTTGCTCCAAGCTCTTGGTCAACGCCATCCTGGCTCTCTCGAGTGTAAGTCCGGATTCCCCCTTTTCCGTCACCGGCTGCACTAATCCTTTCTTGAGGCTTGCTTCACGGGACCCAGCACATCCGAGGGCCCACGACGGCTTTGCCATAGGTTTGCCCACGAGGCGAGGCGTCTGGTGGAAAACAAAGCATCCTCCCGCGAGGACTTGGTTCCCCTGTTTCAAGGCGTCGCCATCCTATCCGTCTACGAAGGCATCTTCGGCTATACCGAGGGAACCACAGCCTCACTTCTCAGCACTTATTACGAGCTCAGGGCGGCACATCAACGCGCCCAGCCATTCATTGTCGCCCCCACGGCCGAAAAGGTGCAGGCCATGTGCTACATGGCCACGGGCTTTGATTTTTTTGACTTGTAAGCAGACCTGTATCTGAAAGCTGGCTCGTCATTGATCACGAGGTCGCAGTCAGCTCGGCCTCATCTTCTCTTCTCCTGCCCTCGCCTGCTCCGCCCCTTCGATGAGCGACCCGGAAGACGGTACGCGACTTCTCGGCGCCGAGGCGGCTCTCTGTGACTCGCTCTGGTCTCCGTATCCCCTCTCGGACCAGCCGCGGCTGTCGTTTTCCAAAGAGCACATGCGAGCCGAGTGGGAACTCGTCCGGCACGCCAAGGAGATTGTGCCCGTCATCGAGTCGAATCGCACCAGTTCGGTGCCGGACTTTGCCGGCACAAAGGCCTTGTACGCGCGTCTTCTCGCCTGGCACGAGTCACGAATGCTGGATTTTCAAGGACAGTGCTCCTTGATACCGGCCTGGGTCTGCCTCAGGTATGTTGAGCCCCCCACTCCCCCCCCCCCCCAAAAAAAAAAAAAGTCCCGGCGTCTTTATCCCCCCTTTTTTTTGGCACTCTACTCATATCCATCGCCAGCCTGACTTACCACGTCGTCGCTCTGAGACTTCTCGAACCCTTCAACGGGATATCCTTCCTCGATTTCGACGGCTTCAAGCCCGCCAGGTCCCTCAGCCAGTCCCACAGCGAGAGCATCGTCTCGGCCCTCTGGCGCTACAGGACCGCCTACGACTTATGGCACGACTTCTGGCCTCTGCACGCCTGCTACGCCGCCGTTTCTAACCTGCTGCTGGGCCACGGCCTCGCCGGGGGCTCCTCTCACAAGGAGGCCCTCACCCAGGGTTGTCAGCTGCTCTGCGACTTGGGCACCAGACTCCCCCTCGCCAGCAGGATGTGTCAGGAGCTGCAGCTGGCGCACAAAGAGCTCGACCTGCCCGACGTGGTCCTCCGCTTTCTCAGACGCGGCGCGGCCATGACCAAGGTCAGCCAGATTGCCAACGTCGCCATGTTGAGCGACGCTGGCGGAGGAGGTGTGCGGCTCGAACCTTGCGTCATTAGGTTTGGAGAGACGATTCATAGGATAGGATAGTTAGGACGGATGGGATTGACGAGGCACGAATTAGGAAGTACAGTGGCCTGCCACGAGAAACGAGCAAAATCATGACCATTATCCCTATCAATTGTAAGCACAAATACAATGCACGTGCACGTGCTCGTTCCGCCTTATAAGTCACTGTATGCGTGTCCCGAGTTGCGCTCGCCTGTAGATAACGTGAAGCGTCGCTCCGTCCGGACGCCGTTGTCGGCGCGGGCTCGAGCCGAGATGAAGCGCAGGCCTCTAGGCTCGTCACCACAACGGCAGAGGGTTGGAATGGACGAGAGAAGAGTTGCTCCGATTGGCCGGAGGAGACGAAAGGGGTGGGTGGGGGGCCTTGTTCAGGGTTCTTTTGGTGTCATGTATGCATGCACACTCCTCGGGCCTGAGAGGGCTGCAGCGTCGTCGACATACCCGGTCGTCACCATGACGAGCCGTTCGCCCCCTTCTCCGTCTCTTCTCTCTTGCAGGGCATAGTCCATTGCCTATCCAGATATTGGGGAGGAAAGGGACTACCACGGTATATGGCATGTTATGCAATGAACCGAAACTGGTCATCCGAGTGTGTGTCGGGCATGGGGCTTCGACTTGAGCCATACCCAGCTTTTTCTAGGCTTTGGAGAGGCGATAGCTGCCTTGGCGCTGAGGGTCAAGAATATACACTAGACTCCGGTCGTTCGACGCCGTGAGTGACTCATAGCTCCCTCATCACCTCAGCCACCGCCTTAGCGGCCAAAAGGCGCTTCTGAGCTTGGCCCATTTCGGAGCCGGCTTCACGGACAGCTTGGAGTTTGCGCATCATGGCTTCCAACTTGATGATTTCCTCGTCGTTTTCCTCTCCCGTCTCTATAGTTTCGTCGTCTTGGTCGGTGGAGTAGATTGCTTTTTTGAGGCTGTCGAGATCCATCGTTTCCAGTCCCAGGGTTAAGTCTTCAGCATCGCATTCGTCGTCGGCTTGATCGGACGCTGTTTCCAAGGCGCCCAAGTCGGTTTCGTTTGCTGAGGTCCAGTCATTTGCTTCCAACGCTTCTTGAACGCGTGCGATACCGATTCGTTCTGTGCCGTTTGATATCAAAGTAAGCGCAAATCACTTGACGATCCATAGTCGGAAAAGAAAAGAAAAAACAAACCTCCCAACTCATCCACGTCATCAGACTTTTGCATCCCAACACGAACAAATTCAAAGCCCGCCTCAGCAGAAACTTCATCCCACGTGTCCGCACCATCCTCATCATCACCGACACCGATAGCTAAACGAACACCATCCCATTCCCACCCTCCAAGACGACCATGAACGACACGACCAACATTAACCAACAAAGAGCGTAACATCTCCTCTTCAGCCTTATTTGCAGGAAGACCGAAGACGACTATTAAGCCGCCCAGAACAGCGAGTACCTCGACAGCCTCATCCGATAGAAATGAGTCGGCCCATTCGGTCGGTGCCGCTATCAGGTCTAGCCAGACCGGGATAGAGGCATTGTAGTAGCGCGTCGAGATTCCGAGGTCGTGTGTCGTGCCGGCGAGGGCTGAAGATGAGGGGGTTTGGCCTGTTAGATCTGTGTGTGTGTGTCGTCGTCAGCTTGAGGAAACAGAAAAACCTGTCGTGAGCTGTGACTTCGCACCTTGGAGTACCCGGCTGAGGTGGTCGGCTTGCTGCTCCAGACTCACGGCGAGGAGGCGCTTCGGGTTCGAGACTTGCATTGCGAGTGGGCTGAGGAAAGGTGTTTGAGAGTTATGACGTCGACGATGGTCAGGTTGAGGAAGAGAGTCGGGCTTATCGGTTATCACGGAGCTGGTGGTTCGGCCTGTGACACATGGTCACGTGACACATGGCATCCGACAAGCCGCGTCACGACCCCTTTTTGACTTCCAGTCAAGAAGCCTTCAAGGTGTCTGTCTGTCTGTCCAAACCCTCGAATAAGCCATTCTCGTCAACCGTCAACCATTTTATTTTCAACCGAAGGAAAAAGGACTTCATTTATCAAACTTTCTGCTCTACAGCCGTCCCTTGCGGTGACGTCTCATTGCTCCCTACTCCAAATGCAAACAAACATGTAAAGTAAGGCCATAGGACGCTTCTTGTGTAGTCTCAGAACCGGATGAAGAGACGCAGACAGTAGACAACGTAGAAGACCACAAGCTTCCAATGCAGAGATCTCGACAAGTGCGGGGCATAGAGATTCCCGAGCAGTTCCGTACCTTGTGTTTCGTGTAATACAGTACCATCTATTTCCAATGACGTCTTGGAAGACCAAGCGACTGCTGGCCCAGACCATCGACACACGCCTACCGAGCCGTACGCATATGCGCAATCAAGAATTCCATCAAAGTCTAGACGGTTCAAAACTCCCGCATCGATGGCTTATACTACAGCCCCCCCTCCCCGAGCCTAGACCATCCTCGTCTGCAACTCCTTCGTCTCCTCCCGCAGCCCCCTGAGCTGCTTCTCAAACTCCTTATTCACCCACTCCCAATACGCAGCCCACGAGGTGCTCGTCGCCACCGCCTTGAGCCGGTCGCCCAAGAGGAGAGACACACGCAGGACGCTCTTGTTGGCCTCGTCCTGCTTCTCCACGTCCTGCTTGACCGCGTTGTCCTTGAGCTTGAGCGACAAGACGGCGCGGTAGGCGTCGGCGATGGCGTCGAGCCTGCGCATCGTCTCGTCCGCATCAAGCGTCATGAGCTTGGTCACCATCAGGTTGCACAGTTGCCGGATATCGTTGTCGTCCTTGAGGCCCGCCACCACGCGGTCGTACAGGTCGACGATGCTGATGCGTGTAAAGGCCGTCTCCATCAGGGCATACAGAGTCTCGTATGCGCTCTGCTCGCCGTCAGCCTACACACTTGTCATTCCGAGGCGGAGATACTCGCCTTGCGCACCTCCAACCCGTCGTCGACCGTGTGTTTAAACGGTCCCAGCATCACCTCCTTGACCAGCTCCTGCTTCACCACCGACTCGCTCAGTACGTACGGCACCAGCCTCCCCAGGTGCGGCAGCATCAGGTCCGGCTTATTGTGCACCGCCGAGTTGAGCGTCGACATGGCCAGCCGCCGAATCTCCATATCCGAGTCCTGCAGCATCACCAGTAGCATGCCAAACAGCGTCTTCTGCAGCACCGCGTCAAAGGCCTCGTCGTTCTCCGGTAGCGTGTAGCGCACCGCCTGCACAGCCATGCCGCGGATGCCGGACGACGAGTCGCGAAGGAGAGTCTGCAGATGTTAGAAGACTTGATAAGAAAAGGAGAGGGAAGAAACACACCTCCAGCTTCGGCATAAATAAGCCGGAATCCAGCATCACCAGCCGCCCGACACACTCGGCGCAAACAACCCGGTTGTCCGCGTTGGAGCACGACTTGAGCAACTCGTCCCAGATGGCCAGCGCATAGTCGCGCAGATCCGTCGACCGCACAGACACCGACTGCAGAATCTCCTTGATGGACTGAATCAGGAGATACTGAGTGTTGCCCCCTTTCTTCATCGTGCCGAGTATCACGGGCAGGAAACGCGGCGCGTCGCCCGAGCCCGCCCGTCCCAGCGCAATGGCGGCCGCCAGCGATACCTTGTCCGGCTCCGAATGGAACTGCTCCAAGAACAGGTCCGGCTCCAGCGGCGACTCGGCCCCGAGTCGCATCCCGACCTCGCCCAGCACCGCCAGCGCCAGGCTGACGCGCGCCTCGTCGTGTGACTTGGCGCTCGATTTCAGCTCGGTCACGAAGCTGTCGAGAGACACGCCCGTCGAGCTGCCTCCCGTCACCAGCAGCGTGCCTATCACTTTGCCGACGACCGAGGGATCTCCGGAGATACTAACGTCTTCGAGAAGGCCTCGCATCAGCTGTCGCGTGGCCCCGCTGCGCCCGATGGCGCCCATCAGCTCCAGCAGCTGCTCCTGGACGATAACGGCAAAGTGCGATTTCAGTAGCTTGCACAACGCCGCCGTCAAGTCGCTCGTCATGACCAGCTGCGCGTAGCCCTGCACCATCTTGGCTAGAATCAGCAGCGCTGGCCCCAGCAGATGCGTGTCGCTGTCCGTGATGGCTGGCATCAGCGCCGAAACGATGCCCTCGACCGTCGACGGCTCGAGCTGATCCCGCGCCGCCTCGCACAGGACCAGATGCCGCAGCGCCGACACACTCGAAACCCTCAGCGTCCGGTTGGCCTTGCGGAGCTGCGAGCAGAGCGCCAGCGCCACCTGCTGGATCCAGGCCTTGTCAAGCTGCCCGGCCGTCAGCGCCTGGGCCGCCACGTTGTCCACCGCCCGGACCGCTGCCAGCCGCGTCGTCTCGTTCCTCAGCCGATCCAGTAGCACCTCCAGCGCCGCCTTGCGCTGGTTGCCCGACAGTAGCTGCGCGCCCTCGGCCGTTGATGTCCGAGACACGAGCACGCCCAGGGCGTGAATGGCGCGCTGTCGTACCTCGGCGTCGGCGTCGCCGGCCGCGCTCTTGACCATCATGACCTCGTACAGCTTCTCCAGCTCCGTCTTGTATGTGGCGCCAGCGTTTCGCGAACGGGGCGGCGTCATCGTCTTGACGAGCTCCTCCACCGTCCGGATCGCCTCGCTGGATATCTTGTAGAACCGATCGTCCACCGCCAACGTCACCGCCGCCACCATCTTGGAGAGGAAAGGCTGAAGGAGCGATGACGAGTGCGTCCTGCAAATGTCGCTGATGAGCCGCAGTGCCGCCATCCGCAGCGTACTGGGCGTCGCCGAGGCCGAGCCCAGCGACGACGACGACGCGCCCGAAGACGTCTTGGTCTCGTCCGTTACGGGCCCAATGATTTCGGAGAAAAAGTCGGACAGCCCGCCGCGCTGCACCAGCACCAGATCGTCTAGCAGGTTGACAATCGACTGCTTCGTCGCCACCGTCTTGCCCTTGAGCTGCTTGATGCTGGCACGGACGATGCTGGGGATCAGTCGCGAGAGGTCGGCCCGGGGACCTGTGGCTGGGATCTGGTCCAGTACCGGAGACGTGAGGCCGGTGCCGGCTGAGAACCTCGATGAGCTGACGCTGCCACCGCTGCTCTGTCGCCTACGCTTGCGGCTCAGTGGCATCTGCGTAGCTGCTTCGGGCTCCGTGTCATCAAGAGATACATCTGGCAGGTGAAGGCCCTCACCCGTCTTGCGGATCAACAGTGACATGGCCGAAATCACCTCCAGACGCACGTTCTCTTCTCTTTCGTCGAAGCGCTTGATGAGCATTGGCGCGGCCTGGGCATAGAGGACACCATTTTCCAGCAGGTCGCCGCTGCCCCGAGTCGCGATGAGAGTGTAGAGTGCCTTGACGGCGCAACGCCGGACCTTCCAACTGGCGTCGTCGTCATCATCATCGTCCAAACCATCATCGTCATCAAAAGCTTCATCTTCATCTTCATCGTCCTCGCCGCCGCCGTCATCTACGTCCATGTCGTCATCGCCGTCGACAGCGTAGTTGGGATCGTATTTTATGTAGCGGAGCGCCGACGCCATCGTGTCGTCAGTAAACTGGCGCATCTCCTGCGGGCATGACGCCAGAAAGGCCTCGAGGGAGACCAGCGAGGCTTCGCGCACCTCGTTAAAGTCCCGATTTGCATCGTCGCCGTCGCTGACCTTGGCCATGTGCTGCTCAAGCTCACCTTCGGACAGCGCATGCAGAACAAAGGGGGCGGCCACGGAGAGATGAGGTCCGAAGCGCGGCGGGATGGACCTCGCCATGCTTCCCAGAATAGAAATGTACAGTCGACGGGTCATGAGGTTGGTGCCATCTTGTGAGAGACCCGAGGTGAGCCTCTGGACGACGTCGTCGAGCTGCTGATCGGAGAGGTAGACGGCAAGCATAGAGATGGCGACGACGGAGCGCTTCTTGACGACCGAAGTTCCCTTTGAGCTGTTGAGTAGCTGCATGACGACGTGCAAGGCCGCCTCGACCTCGACCGACTGCAACATTGGACCGAAGCAGCGGACCAGCTCGATGAGAACGTCGACAGCCTCGACGTTGATGTTGTCCTCGTCCAGCAGCAAGTTTCCAGATGATGGCGACAGAGAGAGAGAATCATCGGCCGTTCGCGTGTCGGCGTCGGGCCCGATGAGACGTGGGATGAGGACGCGCTGGAGAACATCGTAGGCATGCTTGACGTCGCCCGTCACAGTCAGGCCGGGGACGGGACGGGGAAGAGCGGTGATGACAGAGCGGAGAGCCAACGAAGATACTGTGTTATCGACCGAGTTCTTGAGTTTCAGCGTCGACAGCTTCTCCATCATAGGCGTCAGGATCGAAGGAGGGACTTTGGCCACCAGCGGACCTAAACTGCAGCACGTCAGTCGCTGAGTAACGCACTGACGACGGGCTCGTCTCACCACTTGATTGCCAGGTTCTGGACCTCGCTATTCTGGTCGTCGAGCGCCTTGACGATACTATCGACGGTGCGCGCGGCTACGTTGTAGTCATGATGCAGAAGGTCGGGCTTGGAGTGGGCCAAGAGCTGCAGAAGGTCGCTGAGAGACATGAAGCGAAAGTCCGGGTCGGCATCGCCGAGCTTGCGGACGTGGGCCAAGATGGCCTGAGGCGATGTAGCACCAGGCGAGGGAGACGCCATGATGAAGAATCTGCGGTTGCTCGGAGGAGTAGAAAACGAAGGCTGGGCGGCTCGGCGTCTTCAGCGGCCTGCGACGGCTCTTTCGCCTCCCCGCCCGAGAGTTAGATGACAAAGGCCGTCGCCAGACTGTAGGATCTGATAGTGACTGTGATTGAGATGATGCCGACGATAAAATTCGGGCGATAAAATAGCTACCGATAACAGTTGAGGTCGGGATTCGGTGCTGTGCGGGGGAGCTTCGTCGTCGCGAGGCCGCAGGCACAACAGGCGAGATGACTGACTGAGCAGGGCTCGGAGAGAGGATTATCCATCTTCCGTTCTCGTCTGGCGGGGGCATTCGTCTCATATCTCGCAAACGGCAGGAAACAGACAGAGTCAGCATCTGATGACTCTCCGGCCAACCATCCATCCGACGATGCGAAGATGGAGCCTCAAGCTAAGAAGCCAAGGACTGATAAGAGTAAAGACGAGCAGATCCTGGTTCTCGACACCCAAGGCTAGGGTCACTGACAGCCCTGCAGCCCGCCCGATGACCACTCAAAATTCCACCATCAACCTGCTGCCCGCCGAGAAGCTACTGCGTGAGCTGCTCCTCGGATGCCGCGCACACATGCAAAATACGGGACTCGCTGCCGCCTCTAACCTCGAGATGTGGATAACCGGCGGCTGGGTTCGTGACCGGCTTCTCGGCATTCCCTGTTCAGACGTCGACATCGCCCTCAGCACCATGACGGGCAGCCAGTTCGGCGAATCCTTGACCGAGTACTTCAACCTCGACGAGGACCGTTTCACAAATCGCGCTTCCGAAATCGGGCTACAGACCTCGTCTGTCTTTACGGGCTTTCACACCACTAAACTGAACCTCCGCAAGTCCAAGAACTTGGAGACGACTATCGGCAAGGTCTTTGGCCTCGATGTAGACCTGGTAAACTTGCGCAAGGAGGTCTACGACGATGACAGCCGTACGCCGGTCATGGAGTTTGGCACTGCGCAGGAAGATGCCTTTCGCCGCGACGCTACCGTCAACTCATTGTTCTTCAACCTCGACACTCAGCAGGTCGTCGACTTGACCGGCAGGGGCCTCGACGACATGGCTGCCGGCGTCATCAGGACTCCGCTGGAGCCTCACAAGACCTTTATGGACGACCCGCTCAGGGTGCTACGTCTGATTCGCATCGGCAGCAAGCTCGGATACTCGGTAGAGGAGAAGACGGAGAGGAGCATGGGAGACGCTGAAATCCACGCCGCGCTCGGTGTCAAAGTCAGCCGCGAGAGGGTCGGCATCGAGGTCTTGAAGATGATGAGGCAGCCAAACCCGCAATTTGCATTGAAATCGCTCTTCGAGGCCGATCTTTACCACACCGTCTTCCTCGAGAGAAATTCCTCGCTCCGCAAAGCTCTGCAGCACGAATTGCCGACCCAGGAGGTGGAGAGACCGTGGCCGATGTCATGGCAGCGGACGTACCAGCTCCTCGCGCGGCTCCTGGTCGATGAAGAGAGCGAGCTGGGCCGCATGATTCGTGCGGAAGAGAGTGTAGAAAACCTCTGGCTCATGGCTGCCTTTGCACCTCTTGCCGGGCTTCCACAAGATATGCGAAGTCAGGCCGTCGCCGCCTTTTCCGAGTCCATCAAAACTACGAGCAAACAAACCAAGCTCCTGGAAGAGGCTATGCAAAATATGGACTCCATCCGCCGCACAATCGCCCTCGTAAACGAGAAGCAGGACAAACCGCCGACCAGGAGCTCCATTGGCATGGCCTTACGCTCCTGGAGCTGGTCATGGAGGCCACAGGTGCTGTGCTCGCTGCTGACACAGGTCGTGTACGAGACGTCGTTGCCTTGGTCTCTCCCCTCTGCCGATGCGGATGCGACGCTGGGGGGCTTTCTCGCCCAGTACAACACCTTTCTGGATTTTGTGACGCGCGAGGGCTTGCATGACGTTCGTGCGATGAAGTCGCTGCTCGGCGGGAAAGCAATCATGGACTTATTTGGGTTGAGAAAGGGTGGTCCTTTCCTCGGAAAGGCCCTGTACGAGCTGGTCGCTTGGAAGCTTGACAATCAGGAGCAAGGCGTCGGCGAGGCTCGGGAATGGCTCCTTGGGCAGAAGGATCGGCTGGGCGTTCCGCCCGCCAAGGGATGTGTGCGCGAGAAGGCGGACTGAGCATGCTGCGGGTAGGCGACTTGATGGTATCACGACCCGTTGAAGCCTTGCTTTCTCTCACACACCCTCGCAGAAGCAAGCCGGACCTTGTGCGCCTCCTCGTGGCCGACGGGTGGAGCTTTAGCCTCGGATCTTTGATGCAGTGCACTCGAGATGCTCGTACATGATGTATTGAGCCGACGTGGCTGGAAAATTGTACAATAATGTAAATCGATACATGAGGGCTCACCGGCTCTCAGGGGCCTCCCAGCTCCTTGGCTCTAAACTTCCAGTAACCCTCCCGCACGGGATCCCACTTCTCCCAAAGCCTCTGCAGACAGAGACGGGCCGCAGACAAGTCGCCCCGTTCCTTGTAGACATCTGCGAGCATGTCGAGAGCATGGGAGCTACGAACCGACTCATGCTCCCGGCCAAGGTCATCGACGAAGCGCTCAGCAAAAGCAGCGACGGAGACGACGTCACGACCACCCTTTGCGAGGACGCCGCGTAAATAGTTCCAACCAGACTGGCTCTGCGGCGCTAGGAGAATCTTGTCCTGAGCGTAGGCGAGCTCACGGTCGATGATGGAGGCGGGCACCTTTGCGTCGTATGCGGTCGCGGGCGTCTCGGCTGTCGAAACAGCTGGGTCGGAGAAGACGATGAAGAAGCGGTGCGACCAAGCTGAGTTGTTGCGCAGGTCATCCTCGATGAAGCTCTGCGTCGACGCGAGTTCCGTAGCGGTCCATAGGCCGAGCTTTTCCACTAGGTACTGCCGGTACGACCAAACGTGGTAATTCTTTGTGTCCTGCGCGAGCATGGTTCCGATAAAGGTCGTTTCAGACCTGCCCAGTGCCTTGACGGCTTCGTCGTCGGCTGCAATGGCGGGCAAGTAGTAGTCGATGAGGAGCTGGCGGTGGTGCCAGATCTGGTAGTTTTTGAGGTGCTCCAAAGCCAGACGGTCGAGCCATTGCATCTCTTCGGGAACGTGCACTTGCAACGAGCGGATGAGCTGGAAGCGGTAGAGCCAGACGGTGTAGTGGGCTGGGTTCATGGAGATGACGAGCTCCGTTAGGCGGAGGCAGCGGGGGGAGCGCTCGTCGGCTGCCATTACGGCGCGCAGGTACGAGACGGCTTGAAGCTCAGAGTCAGCAGAGTTGAAGATGCAGGAGGAGCAGTCTTACCTTCGGCGTAGTCCTCGGGGTATGCGATCTTGGCGAGGGCATCCTCGGGCTCGCTCTGCGGGATGGGGACCACATCATCCCACTCCGGGTCCTGAGCCAGCGATCCGTCAATTTCGCCGTAAAGCTCTCTCCTAAGGGAAGCCATGGCGACACGTCGAGCCTTTTCCTCCTCGATATCCGTAACGTCGACGTCCTGACCGCCAATCCTCGCGCGAGCACGCCTATCAAGAAAGCCTCGATGCAAGATATCCAAAGCCGTCAACTTAGCCAAGCCAATGCTGCGCTTCTCAAGTTCAGCAGGACTGTAAGATCCCACGTCCCTCCCAGTCCGATCCTTTCCCCAGCTGTAACGAAGACGCAATCGACGCGCAGCAAGCCCGTCCTTGGCCACGACCTTCCAGAACTCGCGTTCGGCCTTTGCCGTCAACGGGAGCCGATTCTCCGTGATGGGTACCACGAGTCGTGAGTGCGCGTATGTCTTCTTCTCTGCGAGTGAAAGATTCGATAGGCCGACGTCGCGCACTCGTTGCTCGAGAGGGTTCGTGAGCAGCCGGCGGCGTTGGGATCGTTGCTCGACCGTCTCGGGCTCAGGGTCGGGGGCTGTTGATGTTTTGGGACGAGATGTTAGCTGGGTTTGCGTCTCTGAGCTGCAGGCCTTTGCGCTGCCTTTAGGCTTGGCCGGCATAGCGAAGGGGTCTCGGCTTGGAGGCTGTTGGAAGGTTGGTGATGGTGTTTGCGTCGGACTTAAATCCCATTGACATTGAGCTACCCTATTGTTGTCGTGGCCGAAGTGTAGGGTAAGCGGACCAATTGCCGGATGGTGTGGAAGTTACAGATAGCCCAACCCAACACCACAATGAATCTGCGCTCTACACAATGCAACTCCGTAACGCCATCCATCGTCATCCGCTGTCCGCCGAGCCCAGAAAGGGCAAAAGAGATGGCACGTGTAAGGCGAAATCGAGCCTCATAAGGCACGAAAGTTTTGCGACATGATGAGCCACCGCTTCGCAGCCCTCGGGGGGTTTCTCGTCATGGCATCCCAATTAGGAACAAGGACAAAGGTCTCGTTGAACGGTTTCTGTGGCGCTTCTCGTCCCTTGCCAAAATACATCCTACCCATGGTTGTGACAGCGATGCTCACCCGACCGCCGTTCCTCTCGATGCGCGCGTCATCGTGGATGTTGTCCGGCGCGTTATAGGCAAACGACGGGTTGATGACGTGCGCGTCCAGCGACTCCATCTCGTAGTCGACGTTGGGCCCTTGCGCGTTCAGCAGAACCGAGTAATCTTCGGGAGTGGCCACGACTTTGCCGTTGATGGAAATGTCGGCCTGGACCGAGTAGCGGGTTGAAGAGTTGACGTAGAAGTTCTCTAGCGCCGCTCGGCTGTTCAACGCGTGGTAATAGTGGCTCACGAACGCCTCGGCGGCTGAGCAGCTGGCGCATCAGCGAGGTAAGGCGGACGGAAAGACGAACGGGAGGATCGGCGTGGGCGAACCTTCGCTGGAAGCTCTGACTTCGGTGTCGGCATCGGGGAGCGTCATGGCGGCGCGGCAGACGGTGACGGGGTGCGAGAGAAGTGTGAGGTCGAGGAGAGTTCAAGAGAGGAGAGAGAGCCGAGTGAGTTAATAGTTGAAGAGAGTATTGAGGTATAGATCCCGGCAGCGAGAGACGATATGTACCTAGGTAGGTAGGTGGTAGTTGACGCGGAGAGGACAATAAGTCTAGAGTAGCATAAATCTTTTGATGGTTGATGGCGGTGTGCACAGTTATCGGAGCTCCAGATACACACTGTACCTAGGTTGACATTTTTTCTCCCCCCCCCCCCCTATCAATTGATCCTCTTCGCCATAGCCGGCTTCGTGGGTTCTCTCGTCGCATCGGCACATCTGCCGCCATGTCCAAGCCCACACTGCTGGCAATACAGCAGTCCTCTCGCTTCATTAGACCACAAAGGACCTGGACCTGCCAGCTCAGCCAATGCCGCCGGGCCAGTAACTTCAAGAAGAAATCCTTCGCCGAAACACTGAGCCACATTGACACCTCGTCACCCTACTATGTCACGACTCCAATATTCTACGCCAATGACTGTAAGATTTGCTCAAACATGTCCCGCTCCTGGCGCCACTAAATGGTCCGCGAGCAGCCCCTCACATCGGACACTTGTACTCGATGGTGCTGGCCGATGTGATCAAGCGATGGCAGCTCCAGCAAGGCAGGCCGGCTGTTCTCAGCACCGGCACCGACGAGCATGGCCTCAAGATCCAGCGAGCTGCCCAGAGTCGAGGCGTATCGCCACAGGAGCTCTGTGATGCCAATGCGGCAAAGTTCGAGCAGCTGGCCCGCATGGCTGGCATCTCGTTCGACCACTTCACCCGCACCTCGTCCGAGACACACAAGAATGCCGTCTCCTGCGCCTGGAAGCACTTCAAGAAAGAACTCCGAGACAACCTCGCTCTCTACGAGGGCACGCATAAAGGGTGGTACAGCGTCGCTGACGAGTGCTTCTACCCGGAAGACAAGGTTGGCCCGAGCGTAGAGCCGCGGACGGGGAGGAAGATGAGAGTCAGCAAGGAGACGGGGAGCGAGGTCGAGTGGATCGAGGAGAAGACGTGGTTCTTCCCCATGACCGAGTACAAGATGCGTCTGCTCGACTTCTATGACAGGAATCCCCGCTGGATCTCTCCCAAGGCCAGGATGGCCGAGGTGCGCAGTTGGGTGGAGACGAACCTCGAGGACCTCGCCGTCACCCGTCCAACCTCGCGGCTGGACTGGGGCGTGCGCGATCCGACCGATGCCGGCCAAACCATCTATGTCTGGGTCGACGCCCTCCTCAACTACATTGTCAATGCCGGCTACGGCAGCAAATGGACCAAGGCCTCCCAGGCTATGTCGCCGTGGCCTGCCAACGTGCACGTCGTCGGCAAGGACATCCTTCGCTTCCACGCCGTCTACTGGCCTTGCCTGCTCATGGCGCTGGACCTACCACTGCCCAAGTCCATTGTCTGCCATAACCACTGGGTCTTCCGAGGCCGCAAGATGTCCAAAACTGTCGGCAACGTCGTCGACCCTTTCTTGGCTCTGCAGCGGTGGGATGTCGACACGCTGCGCTTCTATCTCATGTTCAGCGGCACCCTGAGAAAGGACATGCCCTACTCAAACGCACTCATCCAGACGGTGTACATTAAACAGCTGCAGGCCAACCTGGGCAACCTCTTCTACAGGGTGTGCAGGCCCAAGTCTAATGCCGCCTGGTCGGTAGGAGTAGCCGTCCAGATGCACCACGACAAAAGCTACGAGACGTTGATTCGCGACGAAAAAGGCGAGCGTGTGCCGAGTAAATACTTTCGCCTCATTCCTATCTTGAAACGGATGACGGCGGCCTTCGCGTATAACATGTCGCTATTCGATATCAAGTCGGCTATCAAGGAAGTCGGGAGCCTTCTTCAGGAGGTAGGTCTGTCGCATACCCAAATTCGACTTGGAACTGACACCTGCTGCCACTAGACCAACCGCTACTTCTCAGATGCGGAGCCTTGGCACTTGGCCAAGCTAGAAGACGAGAAAGCGCAAACGCTGCTGCACTGGGTCGTCTTTAACTGCGCTGAAGCGTTACGCCTCGCGGGCATTCTGCTCCTGCCCATCATACCGGCCAAGGCGGCCGAGCTTCTGGATGAGCTAGGAGTGAGCCCGAAAAATCGCACGGCGCATTATGCTTACCTTGGCGAGGGCGACGTGTACGGGGAGCCGCTGAAAGAGTCCGAGACAGAAGGGAGGCTGAAGAAGTGGGACACGCTGTTCCCCCCGCTTCCGGACACGGAGTCGTGGCGGCCGGAGGACATGGTGCCGGAAGAGATGAAGGAGATGGTGAGATCGAAGACGAAGAATAAGTTGAACCAGCTGTGCGAGGTGCTGGCGCAGGAGGCGCGGCTGGCCGACGACGGGAGAAAGTCTCAGTCGGAAAAGGACGAGGGGAAGGAGGACGAGGAGGACGAGGTCGGGGAAAGGAGCTGAGTGAGAGGCTGCAGGAACAACACCCAGGGGTTGAAGATGATGGGCCCAGTATACTCGAGCGAAATGTACGTGTATGTTTGTGGTGCTACGTGCGGGGAAGGGTTGTAGTTGAATGGCGGAGCCGTGTCAACTAGAAGCAGTAAGTCGCGCTGCCGTTGTCGAAGTCGCTGCGGCCTCTATAAGACAGTTCAGCGCTGTCTCGGCTCCGCCATTCAAAGACACGGCACGGAGAGCAAGAAGATCTACAGGGTAACTCGGTTAAATATGACGCCATCGGTTGAGTTTCGACAACCGAAACTTGTTATCCGACTCAACCACAATGAGGCTCAATGAAAACACCAGTGAGACCTCTTTCTATCCAGGCTCGAGAACGGAATAGACACAGCTCTAACGCAGCGACAGCCGTCTCAACAAGCAAGATTCTTCTAGTGCCGTACCAAGAACATCACGTACCCGAATACCACAACTGGATGCAAGATCCGGTGCGAGGGGCGCTTAAGCCGTACTTGACTCCTGTGCTATCACTGACCCAAGACACGGCGAAACAGAGTATACTCGAAGCAACGGCGTCGGAACCCCTCACTCTAGAAGAGGAGTTTGCCAACCAAGCCGAATGGCGGGCCGCAGGCGATAAGCTCACTTTTATCCTGTGCGAGCCGGGGGGCAGGCCGATGGGGGATGTGAATCTATTCCTTCAGCCTGCTCTGGAGGAAGAAGCCCATCTGTTTCGACTCGAGGGCGGTGAGATGTCCGAGGGAGCCAACGTCCTAACGGGCGAAGTGGATGTCATGATCGCCTCTTCCACCCATCGTGGCAAAGGGTTCGGCACAGCAGCTGTTCAAACATTGCTCGTCTACCTAACCAAGCATCAGGACGAGGTGCTGGACGAGTATTGTCACTTCCACCACAACGACAGCAACAAAGTCGACGGGAAAAGGATAGGTGGCCTGAAAGCCAAGATTCAGCATGGTAATCATGGTAGTAGGGCCTTGTTCCGTAGGCTGGGTTTTCGCCAGGCCGGAGGGGCGGATTATTTTGGTGAGGTTACGGTGGTGATGTCCTGGGCTGAGGTTCGTGAGACGGTGGGCGCGTGGCTTGAGGGGGGGGAGGTCAGGGGGTATTGTGAGGGGAGGGTTTCGTGAGGGTTTTTTAATGGAGTTGTTACATTGTGTTTCTCCCGTCTGTATTCATTTCATGAGTCTTTCGTTTACATGTCGTCTTGTTCTCGTCTTGTACTAACCCCCCTTCCCCCTTTCTCTCCCGATGTATACCATTTCTTTGCAATCGCAGAAATTTACAACGAACTCAAACCCCCCTCAAAGTCTAAAGTTTATGCGATGCCCAGTCTTTTGAAACTCGGAAAATGAACCACCCGTCTTCAGGCCCCAGCCGGCGTAGGCCCATCAGACGGGCTGGCTGGCTCGCGCGTCGACAGGTCTGCTGGACGAGGCGACGACGGGCGAGTAGACGATTGCAGTTGCCTTGATTGCCGACGGAAGACTTGTTTGAGCTGGCTGGGTGTCGTGGCGGATGTGGGAAGAAGCAAAGCGAGGCTGGACATGGAGTCGGTGATTGGTGACGCGTCGATTGGGCCGGGGGATATGGTAAGATAACCAAAGTCTGTAGATCGAGATGGGTTGTGATTGCTGCTCGAATGTGTTGAAGGGTGTGAAGTGCTGGTGAACGCAAGTGTGGTGGATGGGCTAGGGTTGTGTGAGCTGCTTGCTGGGATGGAGTCAAAGGCGAGCGTAGAAGCAAGACTGCTAGACGTCCATGGATCCGAATGACTGGCAGACTGCTGTGGCGTGACTTGGCTGTACGACTCCATTGAGCTGGTCGGTGAAACGCCGTCCGATAAGGCGGCATAGCTCATCATACTAGTACTCGGCTGGCTGTAGATAGCTCGCGTATCGTCTCTCGTCGAGGAAAACGGGCTGAACGAAGACGGCGGAGGCACCCAGGCGGCAATAACAGAAGTCGTGTCATGAAAGACAACGGTAACCGACGACGGCGCACCATTCAGGGGCTTGCTCGCCGTCGCACCAACTGATGTCCCAGCATCGATAGAAATTTTGGAGTAATCCGGCGTAGCAGTCGCGGGCTCGATATCGGAGACGGACGTAGACGAAGTGTAGAGTCCAGCGCTAGAGCGGGCCGTGGCCATGGGCATGACAACCGTTGACGACGCGGTATCCAGTGCATGCTCGGGAGAAGCGAAAGGTACCAACTCAGCAGTCCTGGAGGGAATCAAGGCTTTGAAGTAGCGAATGCTTTTCTTGGTTGTCGTCGTCGAAAGCTCGCTGTCCGCGTCAGGCCTGGGTTTGGAGGATGAGCTGCTCGCAAAGTCCAAGTTCAGCAAAGGCATGGATACGAAGCCTTGATGCTGCGGCGTCGATGGCTGCTTGTCCGCCGTAGTGATGGAGTTGAGTGAGGCAGCGGTGGGTGCGACGATCGAGGGCGTCGGTTCAGGCGCAGGTTGACTATCAGCTGTTGGGCTAGAGCTCTGCAACGTAGTCGACGGCTCGGTTTGCATCGCAGAAGTGGTTTCAAGACGGTAAGGGTTGGTGGTAGTATCGATGACATTGTTAGAACTGGTGTTCGACGTAGGGTCGATGATTCCTGTGAATGGAGGGTCGGTTTCTGGTGCTGTGTATGGAGGCGCCGTCGACTCGCTGACACCTGTGGACGAAGCGTCGTTGTCTGTCGCTGCATATGAAGGCGTCGTCGGCTCGAATTGGCTGGCAGACGTGGGATATACGTCTTCTGAGAAGACGGAGCCTGAAGGCGAGGGGAAAGGCGCGTCGAAGGAGATGGAAAAGGTTGAGTCGCCGGCCGTAGCTGTCGGAGCTGATGATGCGGTTATAGTATCTATTGAAGGGGCCGGAACGTCCGTGGGCATGTTGACGGTCGGAGGCCTAAGCGTGTCGATAATTGGAGGTCTAGACGCGTCGTTGAATGGAAACTTAGGCATATCGTCGACTGGGGGCATAGGCGTGTCGTTGAATGGCGTAGCTGTGGGAGCTGTTGATGCGGTTATAGTATCTATTGAAGGGGCCGGAACGTCCGTAGGCATATTAACGGTCGGAGGCCTGAGCGTCTCGATGATTGGAGGTCTGGACGAGTCGTTGAATGGAAGCTTAGGCATATCGTCGATTGGGGGCATAGGCGTGTCGTTGAATGGCGTAGCTATCGGAGCTGTTGATGCGGTTACAGTATATATTGAAGGGGCCGGAACGTCCGTGGGCATGTTGACCGTCGGAGGCCTGGGCGTGTCGATGATCAAAGGCCGAGGCATGTCCTCGATCCAAGGTCTAGACGCGTCATCGAATGGAAGCTTAGGCATATCGTCGACTGGGGGTTTAGGCGTGTCGTTGATAGGAGGCCGAGGCATTTCCTCTGTTGGAGGTGTGGACGTTTCGTTAAGTGGAAGCTTAGGCATATCGTCAACTGGAGGTCTAGGCATGTCGTTGATCGGAGGCCGGGGCACATCGTAGATTGGAGGTCTAGGTGAGTCGTCAATTGGAGGTCGGGGCATGTCCATTGGGGGTCTCGGCGTGTCATGGAATGGAAGCCTAGGCATGTCGTCGATTGGGGGGGTTCTAGGCGTATCGCTGATCGGAGGCCGGGGCAGGTCGTCGATGGGAGGCCGGAGAGTGTCGTTCCACGGAGGACTGGACGTGTTGTTGTATGGAGGCACCCTGTCGGTCGTAGGCATAGGCATATCGACACCGCTTGTGGGCCTGCCGATGACGGTCGACAAAGTCGTAGCAGCGCTGCCCCACGAGTCATTCAGCTTCTTGTCCATGATGCCATTGTTGATGACCAGACTCGGACTCCCCCTTTTCAGCCGCCCAGCAGTATTATTCGTAGCCAGGCCGAGGATTCGTTTCGTCAACGCCTCCGGATCGGTGATATTCTCCAAAGCCTTGAGATACAAAGCGAGGCCGGTAACGTGAGGCGTAGCCATCGACGTCCCCCCAAAGATGCGCGTCTCGCTGTTTGACCGATTCCCCGCCGAGATGATGCCGACGCCCGGAGCCAGGATGTCGACGCTGCGACCAAAATTGGAGAAGTTGGCCTCGGACCAGAGCCGGTCGATGGCCCCGACAGTCAGGGCGTTGCGTGCGGCCGCCGGAGCAACCCACGAGGCGTCTGTGTTGTCGTTGCCGGCCGCCACGACGGTCAGAACGCCCCTTCGAAACATCATCTCGATGATGTCCAGCTCGGCTTCGTGTCCGCGGATGCCCCAGAAGGGAGTCCTGGGGCAGCCCCGGGGCCAGTTTAGCTTCTTGTTACACTGACCGCCTAGAAGACTGGGTCAGTGCGCGCTATTGCAGAGAGGTATAGGACTGAAGAGTGCATTCTACACGAAGACGTGAGCAGACAGAGGTGAGGGTCTAGACGGCTTACCGATAGACAGGTTGATGATGGACCGGTTTGTCCGCCCCTTGGTTTCCATATCGTTAAACGCCCAGTTGAGGGCCGAGACGGTAGACAGCACGGTAATGGTGTTATCAGCCCTGGCTATCTTCACGTCGACGATGTTGGCCTTTTTAGCCACGCCGAAGCGAGTTCCAGCGATGATACCGGCAACGTGCGTGCCGTGGCCGAGCGTGTCATTGAAACCTCCCCCAGGCAAGCAGAGAATATTACCGCAGTTGGCCCCCTTGACCGCACGGCCGCCAAAATCGCCATGTTCGACGTTGATGCCCGTATCCAGCACGTAAGCCCACGTGCCCTCACCGGCGCTGGAGTCGAAGGCGTATTCGGCCCTGCCCGGCTTCCGGCTCGATACGGTGCCGAGGCCCCATGTTGAGTTTTCCAGCAGCATGGTGCCGTGTACACCGACGACTTGATTGCGTTCGACACGGACGACCTGATAATCTCTTGTTCATCCTGTTCATCTTGGGGCTCTTTGCAGCTTGCGGTGTTGCATGCCTGGGGAGGGACTATCGCGCAGAGAGGACGACGGAAAGAAGCTTACCTCGGGGTGGGTTCTGATTTCTTTGATGGTGTCTTCATCAAAGTGACCGCCATAGCCGCGGAACTCGCCAACGTTGAACACGGCTTGCAGGCCAGCCAGGTCGGTATTGCGGCGAGCGATGGTGTTTGTCTGATGGGTGTCGTCGACCCATTGCAGATGGGCTTCGAGGCGATCATCCGGCAGACTTTGTTTCAAAGTGATGATGTAACTATCCTTGACGTGTACAGAGGCTTGGTCGCTCGCCCCGGCGAGAGAGGAGATGAAGGCGAGGACAGCAAGGGCCTGTAGGGCGAAGAAGCTGGCCATTGCTCAGAGACAAAAAACTGCCCAACAGCCGCGACTGCTGGGGATAGCCGGTGCATGTACTCCAGGCAACCTCGGGTCTCGATCTCCACGCTACGCCTGACTTTGTTGAAGAGGCGTCTAGAACAAGATTTCTGTATGTGTAAGTGTCTGTGGCGGCTACGAGGCGCCTTGGTAGGGGAAGTGTAAAGCCTTATTGAGCGAAGCAAGGCTATGGTTTCGCGACTGCGCCGCAGCTCTCTGACGTTGCTGTCTTCCGGAATGACCCTGCAGGAGAATTCCGCGAGGTGGACAGAGCTGATCTGGCTCGCGGGTCCTACCACCTCTGCAGAGGATTCAGCCACTGGACTAGAAGAGTTGAGAAGAGGAATATTGCTACGGTAAGGGACATGCAGTCGGCCAAATTAATGCCGGACCAGCGGCTCAGGTCATGAAAATGGTGGGAAGCAAAGCATGGAATGCCCCGAACGGCAAGCAGCCAGCCATCGACCGGAACGACTGCCATGGAGAACCACGTTTTTTGCCCCGTACACCATTCTGAGAAGTCCACGAGACGAGACGCCATGAGACCCTTCTCCCCAATGCGGGACCATGGAGCGGGCGCCATGGTTGGCAAGATGGAAAGGCGGCTGACCCCAAGAAAGGGGCATCGCGAGATCCCTTCTTGTTGGCCGAGACGCGAGCGAGCCAATTTGCATCGAGACAGGGAGCCTCGTCCCGGGGGGGGGGGGGGGGGGGGGGTTTACAAGGCTGGTAAGATGACGACAGGCGGGCCTGGGTGTAAGTGGTAGCGCCGTCTCGGCTGCGGAACGGCATCTGCTCCAAAATACAGGCCGACCACCTGATTTTCACGGACGTATGTCAGAGATCGGGTCAAGCTAGCGATAGATTGGCCTAGGGGGTTCTTTCGGCTTGGACTGGTTCAGTCGTCGGACTCTGTCTGCTGGAACGAGGCTGTCTTGGAGGTTATCCCCGCCACGTGCTGGCGATGGAGGTGGTTGGACGCCAAAACATTGATCCGCTCCGTGGATCACGTGGGGCTGGGCGACGGCAACATCATCTAGCTATTCTAGCAGACCTCAGCTTTTGACCCGACCATTGTTGTTATCTGGCACAGAACCTGAACCCGCTTAACGATGCGTCTCACCATGCGGCTACTTTCCGTCACACTTACCCGACCGTTTCTCGCCAGGCCTTCACCCTCACTAAGCCCAAGGTAGCGGCATCTACTTTCTCGGCCCCCAGCTTCGACTGACCGAGTCGGCGCAGGTGCTTCTCGACGCTTATTCCTCACCGGCCGACGCTCGCTCTCCCCACCCGCATGCCCATCGGAGCGGGCTTTTCACCTCCAGCTTCTGTCGCCGATGTTGTCGTCCCCTCAAACGCCGTGTCGTCACACCCGGCGCTGGCGGGCCTGCAGCTGCGCTTCGGGCCGCGAAATACAATGGTCAGGGCGACGCGTCTAGTGCAGAAGCGGCGGCATGGCTATCTCACCAGGTTGCGGACCAAAAATGGCCGGAAGATCCTTGCGCGGAGGAGGGCAAAGGGAAGAAAGGAGCTTTCTGCTTAGGCTCACGACGACTCTTTGATTGTACAGTTCGGCTCACCTCGGTCGTCGAAACGGAAGAGAAGATAGGATCACGCTCGCTTGATTGACACGGGACTCGTCGCATTATAAGATAATCGATGGAAGGCTCGTCACTGAGACTTGTAGACGCAGATGCCAGTTTCTTCGCGCGAGAGACTCGACCACTGCTCTCGCTGGGCTGCCGTTCTGGTTGTTGCCCGCTCGGGCTTGGGTCGTTGGTAGAAGAACTCGAACAAGGCTCCTGCCGACGTTCCGCAATTTGCTTATGTTTCAATAGGACCCTAATAGTAGACATTACCCAGGTAGGAAGGTGGTCGCAATATTACCTTGGTTGGCAAGAATCGACTGCTATTTCTAGCTACTCATCTGTATGAAGATATCTACTCTTTCTTCGGCATCTCCGTTTCGCCTCTGCCAGAACTCTTTTGTTCTTAATCCTTTAGCATATGCTTCTACCCGATGAACGACTCTTCGCCTCCAAAACATCCATATCTTTTGTATTCAACGCAACTGCTCGAGCCATCTCGCGCCGCTGTGCATGGTCGGTCGGGGGCGAAAGGTTGAGAGGAGATGAACGAGAAGTTTCTCGGCACGACAAGAGGAATCAGCGTCGTGGCCGAGAATTTGGGAAACCAGCTCCAGGAAATCCTCCAAATGGACTGAAAGCTTCAGGAGGTGGTCGATTTGGTGATACAAAGCCTGATGGAGGTTTCTGTGGTTGATAATTATTAGCTTTTGGTTCCGCCGTCGTTGCAAGCCTCGTTTCGGGCTTCCTTCAGTTCGGGGAAAGGTCACCTACAGGTCCATTCGATGGAGATTGGCTTCCGGGGTTTTTTAAGTCGACGGGTCCAGGCTGGTTCAATTTCTTCAATATTTTTCCCTCGTGAGCGGGCCCACGGAGCCCGTCTCCGCCTCCAGACTGCTTCAATTTCTCCAATATTCCCAAGTGGGCGGGCTGACGGAGCCCGTCTCCGCCTCCAGGCCTTGAGTGTCGCGGAGGTTGAAATGTTTCTTCCCCGGAGGAGTTTGCATTTCCCTTCTGCGCGACGGGGATGGGAGTGGGCACAGCCATGGCGCAAGCGATCATGGCGACCACAATGGCGATGATGGTCTTCATCTTGGACAAGGGCAATACTCAAAAGAGTTTTTTTCAAAGGCCGAACCGTTCAATGAAAGAAAGACGTGCAAGGGTTGACCGGCTCACTTGCTTCAAGTCGGGCGTCGACTGGACGTTAAATATCTATCATTATCGTATATGGGCACTCGACGTCTTGCCTGTAGTTCACAGCCCGGTCAATAGCGAGCAACAGCCTGTTGCTGGAGAAGGGACTAGACGAGTCATTCATCCGGTCTGTTGTAACGCTACCGTCGTCTAGCACAAGTTCCCCATCTTAACCTTGTTTGCCCCGGAACAAATGACTCGTGAGTAGCTTGTGTTGCACTTTGTTTACGGCAAGGCAGACTTTCTCTTGATGCTCTCGTAACTACTCGGCTCTTACTCAGTTGTCGATGCTACCCGCACCTTTACTCTCGAGGCTAGTCATGGCCATGCCTGATGTCATCGTCTGGACGGATCTGCCATCAATGACGACACCATCTCTAGCTCAATCATGAATTCTGATTCGTGTTCTATTTTCTCGACCCAAGGAATCATTGCCGGCGTTGCCTTCCGAACATGGTTTCCGCATGTGTGAAATGTAATCGAAGAGCACATTCCGTAGCGTCCCTCAGCGATCAGTTAAGAAGTCGTGATGTCCTCAGTAAAAGGGCCGGAACCAAAGGGCCGGAACCTGAAACGGCTAAAAGTAGGAAAGTTGGGGTATTCCGGGGGACACAAACCTCTTCCCCAGTGCAAGGGCAAGCACGATTAAGCTCCTCAAGAATGAAATGCTCGAAAAAAACAAAAACTGCCTACCTTCCACGTGGCTTCAGCAGCTATAAACGCAAAGAAGCTTGAATCGCTTTATCATCCTTTTTCTGCCGTGGCTATCAAACTCACCGTAAACTCAACTCCACCGAATAAGCTCATAAGCTTAATAGGCTATCCTGTAAGTTTTTAACTTTGTCGAGTAACGTTGAAGGCAGAGGGGCTTGGATGGCGTTGACTTGGCTTCCTCGAGACGGCGGAGATGAACGGATCTATCGAGATAGTCACCATTGTTTCGGATTGGTGTTTTTTTTTTCGGCAAGGCAGAATTTGAAAAATCCCGTGTGGTATCAACGCAGATCAGGCAAATTTCGTTATCCGAATCTGCACGTTTCCACTGTTGTGCCCCCGGTCTGTTGAATCGTTACGTGGACTTTGTGCCAGCCGGCGTCCTTACATCAAGTCTGCCCACCACAGAAAACGATTACTGCATCTTGGAGCAATGCAAACGAAGTCGCTGTTAGTTCCACGCGCCAGCGTTCGAAACGCGGACTCGTATCGCAAGGCTGTTGGCAGTACAGTGCTGCCTGAACAATTGTTTGTAAACTAGGTATGCAGCCATCTTGTACATTCTCTCCATCCCTCTTTGGCCTTTTATTGTCGTTTCCGTCTTGTCTCGATCGGAGCCAAATAAATCATGGCTGCTCGCTCTTCCATCTTCTTTCTCTACGTCAGTTTTGACCTGGGCAGAACCCAGAACCATGTTACATGGCTTCAATAATTGACTGCTAAACTTATCGCGTCGTCTACAGCCTTAAGCACATGTCTCGGCTCGCACAGCCGCCAAACGCCAAGATTTGGACAACAGAAACACATGTGAAAAGAAATTGACACTGTTCCTCTGAATAGGGGCAACTCGGTTCATAGCATATCGCAAGCCTTGTTAAAGGACTTGGGAAGTTGCAATACTATATTTTGTCCTCGAGTATGCCGCGAGAGACATAAAGATTATTGTATTATGATTATTATTATTATTATTTGTTCTGTAATCTCTTTAGTCATTATTTACAGGATCGTAGTTGTTATAACTCAACCTGATATCGGCTTTCAAGCAGTGACTCCATAGCTAACAATTATGCTTATCCTCTCTAACGATGACATTCCAATTCATTAGGTGAAACACTTGTCCCCATGTAGAGAATCTGTGTAGGCCAACGGGTATACGCGGACATGCATCGAGGATACAGTTTGCGCCTCTGGCAATTTCCGTGAAGGAGCTCAGGGTTTTAGGGAATGTGTCCTACTCTTCCGATTAGTCGGCCGTCTTCTATGCGTCGCTAGTCATGGAATGGGAAGCGCCAATTGACAGAGAGACGTACGTCATTACACCACCAAATGGCGGATGAATATGAGCAGCTAACTCTGCCACATGTTCCAGGACCGGGTTTGCTTTGTGGGATCCCCTCCTTGCCCATCAGCCAAGCAATCCCATCAAAGATGTAGCCGACATTAGCTGGCTTCCAATTCTGCGGGTTGTTTTTGCAGTTCAAGCTCTTGACTGGGAATTTGCTACAACTCGAATACTGACGACGGGTCATCTTCTGCTGTTGGGGGGACTCGGCGGATGGAAGCTTTGTCGAGTTGGCAATATAGTAGTCATGCCAGTTGGGATTCAGCTCCATGGCCCTCCGCTCGACTTCCTGGATGGTACCGTTGAGTACTTGATACGGTCTACCAGGGAACACCTCAATCAACCATTGAGGGACAAAGGTATTCACGCCTTCGATCGGGACCGTACTGTACACCTTTGATGGGCATTAGAGTTTATGCACGGAAACCGGGAACTTGTCTGGGCCCTTCCTTACCTGTGCAGCCCATGAAATAACAAGAAGCGTCTGCAGACGAGCCATGGTGGTAGGATGAAGCCAGCTAACGAAGGTGAGTTCAAGGAAAAGACGAGGGTATTTCAACGACGTGCAAAGAGAACGAAAAGGGAGTAGAAGGGTTGATATTCAAGCAAACCCTTTGTCCCCCGCATTCGGGCGTCTGTCAGTACTTGTCCCAGCAACGGACGACTTAAAGTTTGATAACCTATGCTGGACGACCCGAGAACTTTCAGATGTTAGATACATAAAGCCCCTTGGGCTTTCTGCGAGCCCCTGCACCTCTGGCAATATTTTGTTTCCGACACGGGCCATGGCTTCAACCGGAGAGAGCCATGGTGTGACCCACCTTCGGTTCCGGGTCGGAGAGGCATCGGTTCGTCATGATGCTTATTGACTTTTTTTGCCATTACGTGGCCGAGTGCCGTCATCTGATGTCAACCAACTCGGTGAAAGGAGACTAAACCGGGGTTGTCGGGGGCCCTTGTCCCAATGTGCCCATGCGTAATTAAGAAGAAGGCAAGACTCATCTTGCGTTATCCCGGCCGACCCGAGGAGCCCCTTTCGTCCGGTAGAAGAGAGAAGGGGGCCATTTCGGCCGCTCCGAACTATCTGCGCAACATCGCACATCGGGACGGAATTTTCTCGACGCCGCAGCTCCAGGAAAGATGAGCGGTAAGGCGCGGCCCGGTTCGAGGCATAAACAGATAACGCATGATGGCTTGGATCCTTGGGGGCGGAGGATTGGCCCGTGAGCGCTGTATCGATGATTGAGGCAGTGGTCTCGAGGCCCCTTCTTTATCGTCTACTGTGGTTAGCGGATGAGGCCAATTTTTGAACCATTGATTTTGATTGTGAGAATCTTTAGCCATTTTCCATGAGTAATTAGAGCCTAAGTTGTTACTTGAAAAGGAAGGTATGGAGACTTTTTGGCATTATAAAGCCGGAGCATACCATCCACCCGGATGGAATATTACGCTATATTTCCCCATTTCCTCACTCGAACGTGGCAAGTTTGAGCGAGGTGGAGGCTCAAGACTTTGAAGCGGCCGCGTGACGAGGCAAAAGATCTCCGCCCGGTCGCTCCGAATGTCGGCATGGCCGGCCGCCGTTATGCCCGGTAAGAAGCCAACCAAATGATCCGGAGTCCTGCCGGATGGCGGGAGAAAGACTCGAGAGGTCTTTGACCAAGCCAGCTGATCGGGACGGGGGAAAGAAAGTGAGGAGGGGGGGGGGGGGGGGGGGGGGCAACAGTATATACTCTTTGTCTCTCTCTCTCTCTCTCTCTCTCTGTCGCTCTCTCTCGGGCGGGCCGTGTTAAACAACTCTCCTCTGCCATACGGAGTCGACAAGGGCCGTGGCAACGTGAGAGGAGAAAACGGCGTAAGCAAGGTGAAGGCCGTCGCGTCGTAATGAGAGGACTGACTCGCTCGCTGAAATATATAACTTGGCGAGAAAGGCCGACCGGATTCAGCAAAACAAAAAAAACAAAAGATCCTCGGTTGAAAGGTTTCCGATAATCGCATGAGGAAACTGATGATCCTACGGCAATGTCAGGCAACGACATTCATACCTATAGTCTGTGGCGAGGACGACTTGGCGTCAAGCTCGTGTTGGTTTGAACCGGTGTGGTATACATGGCTTGAGTAAATTAAAATGAACAGATATATGTTCTGGACAATAGACCGGTTTCCCAACGCTACGACAGCTGTCTAAAGCATAGCAAATCATGATTCTCCGGGCCTTGCCTGAGATCAGACGACACGATTACGAGCCAACTGTATCGTAAAGCCTCTTCCGTTTGGTATGCCGCAACCTCGTCTCATCAGAGTAACAAGCTTCAAAACTTTGAGTCTATTCACTACCAACGACTTGTCACTTGTCCGTATAGATCTCGTCACATTGCATCTCGAGAATAGCCTCGATCGTACCGGTATGGAGAGTCCGTGCAGCCAGAACGCCAGGCTCGGTATGAGTAAATGACGCGCGATAAGACATGACGCGAAGGTGACAATTAACTACCTGGGCACTGTACGACATGCTCCACGAAGCTATTCATTTCTCCGAGCCGTGGAAACTTGTGCTAGAGTTTGAGATTAACTTAAAGCTTAATGTTCCTCGTACCTCATCTCTTCTCGAGGCTTTTTTTCTTTTTTTTCTTTTTCAGGGGCCAGATTTCTTACTGGTCTCTGCCAAGGAGGACATTTTGTTCTGACTTTGTATGGTGCAAACGGTCAAGGCCGAGTAGGAGAATTGTTTCTGTGCGCTCTAATATTTTCCCTTGACGTGTGAAACTGTCATCCGTATCACCCATTCCTAATGTAAGCCAGGGAGCATAATAATGTAACGGCAGATTTATCTAGTTAATGCCGGCGACGAAAAGTGTACACATATCGTGGTCCAACGATGCTGGTGTTTAGGCGCTCGAGCGGCGTTACCACGTGGACATAGTCGGCTGCCAAACCTTTACGACAGAGTTCAATATAGGTACCATCTTGAACGCACCTGAACAGTCGTCGACTTACGCCCTATGACTCCCTCTGGCCTAAGAGCCCCCTTGTCTTGCCTCGGCCGCAGACATGACATGACATGGCGCGAACCATGACCAGCTGGAGGAATATCTCGGCGGCAGCTGGCCCGATTATTATCTGTACAGACGATGATTCGTGGGAAACCGTCCGTGGGAGATCGACTAGACCAGCACGGCGCCCAGGCCCCCGGTCTTGGCGAGTGAAAGGGAGCGATGGACTGGTAGAAAAGAGGGTGAGGGTTTACTGGTTCATGGTGGAATCAGATGAACTTTGCCTCGACGACGATCGACGTCGGCAGCCAACGATAGAGAACGATTTTTTTTTACTTGAGAAATGATGGTAGTTGGTATCCGGTCAGGAGGTTTTTTGTCCTCTGCGTCAGAACGGGCCTTGATCCTGCTCTTGTCGAGATTACCGGGGAGTCGGAGGCTAAGCATCAGGCTTTGGCTGTCTGTAGGGGCGTCCTTGGCTGTCGGTTTGAAACTTGATTCACTGTTGCCTTCACTGTGGAACAACTGTCGCAGGTGAGGCTGTCGTTGTCTTAGGGGCGGAGCTTCAGTGGCCGTCCTTCAAAAGTCTTTTGTCATGGCTGAAAACATCAAGAAACTAAAACTGCATCTGTTCACACCTTAAAGCGAAGTTAGATAGCAATAGCCGTGGCATCGTGTCCCATACCATCCCATCTTCACCATCCCTTTCCCAGCAACTCCCTTTTCACCCCCCCCCCCCCCCCCCCCCACTCCCCCCCCTCCCCCCCTGCGCCCCCCCCCCCCCCCCCCCCCCCTTTTAACCCCCCAAGCTCCCATACCTTTCAGTCGACGCCTTCAGTCATCATACCCTGCGCATTCGGAACCCCCACCAGAATCACCCCTCGCGGCACCCTCACCTGCTTGACCTTCATGCAGCCAAAGACATTCACCTCCTTGATCTTCGGACAGGCGCGGAAGATGCACCCCAACACAAAGTCCGTCACCTCCTCGCAGAAGCTGACCTCGAGTTTCTGCAGCTCCGGGTACGTAGCCGTCTCGTGAAACACCTCTTCGAACGCTTGCCTCGTAACATGTCGACAGGCGTGCACGTTGAGCCTCTCCAGCTTGGCGCCCGAGTGCGCCATCAACGCCTTAAAACCCTGACTGCAGAGCCCTACGTTGTCGTCGTTGTGACGCGGTCGAGTCGAGTCGACGAACCGACACTTTTGCAAGTCTATAAACTTGAGCGGCGGGTTCGCCCACTCGGTGAACAGATCGACGAAGCCGGCGTCCGTCATCTCCTCGCTGTCAGTGATGCGCAGCTTCTCGAGGGCGCGGCAGTGCTTGTGGATCGCCTCCAGGACGGTGTCGTCGGCATCGGGCATAACCTTTAGAGACAGCGTCTTGAGCTTCGGTCCGATCTTTGACACGGCCTCGACGATGGCTCGCGGCGAGGTGCGGTTCTGCAGCTGCAAGCCGAGGTGCTCGAGACTCGTTATCCGTCCGATGGCCTCGACGCCCTTATCCGTCATCTTCTGGTTGTGTTCCACCTTGAGCCGCCGCAGATTGGGACAGTCCTTGGCCGCCGTCTCGATGCTGTCGTCGCCAAAGTGCTTGTCGGTGTAATAAACCTGCAGGCCCTGCAATGTCTGCCCTTTACGCTTGAGAAACTCGTGCCATTTGTCCTCGCTCAAGAGGTTCGCGCCGTGAAGGTAAAAGCTCTCGAGGGATGTGTCTCGGGAGATGAGGTAGTCCATGACGCCGTCCTTGAACTGGATGGCACACCGGGCCTTGAACCTCTTCAGGCCGGGTGCGACCTGGAAGACGCTGATGAACTCCTGCTCGCCGAGTCTCGCGCCGTCGTAAATGTGCACCATTTCCGTCGTCGGCTGCGCAAACAAAGGTAACGTCTCGGGCTTCAGTAACCTGCGCTTGGAGAACATCCTCGCTATCTTGTCGACGAGGTGGTCCGGCAGGTCACCTAAGCTGTCGGCCATGTCGACGTTCTTGGCAAGCGTCTGCACGCACAGCGTGGCGAGGCTCTTGGTGCCGACATCTCCATCCAGGATCCGGCTCTGCAAGGCCCGTCGCGAGCCGACGCCGCCGACTTGCTTGCGGGGCTTCTTCTTTGGTTGGCCTAGGCGCTCCTTGGCGAGCTCCTTTCCGCAAGGAGCACACAAAAGGCCGCCATCGGGACCGGCGAGGGTGTACGGTGTGACGGTGAATCGCTTTCCGCACGTCTCGCAGTTGTCCATCTGGCCCGGAAGTGGCGCCTGCGCGGCTCGCATAGCTTGCGCGAGGCCTTCATCATCCGAGTCGGAGTCTGCCGCACGCTTTTTGCGCTTCTTGGATGCCTTTTTGCTCTTGGTCTTTTGCGGCGCAACTTGCTCTTCATCGGGCTCGGCGGCCGGAGCAGGCAATTCCTCGCCGTTCTGTCGCGCCTGATCTGCAGCTTCCTGGCGGCGCCGTTCGGCGTCGTCTCTGATCTGGCGAGCAGAGATGTTGTGAGACTGGCGAGCTGTCAGCGATGGTCGATGAGGAATCGGACAGGGCGGAGCTAACCGCCAGGAAGTCTGTCAAAGCCGACTGCCTAAAGGTCCCGAGTCAGTGGCATACGAACCCGAAGACAGTTTTGATGCGACTTACGGTCCTGTGATGTTGCGAGTTGGTCGGCCATTTGGACGTTGGCCCTGGTTTTGAGCCCTGGACACCATCAGCTAGAGAAGCCATGAACAGCCAGAGAGAAAACATACATTTTTTTCTTGAACTGCAGAGAGGTATTTGCAGTGATCCTTTGATACGCAGAGTCGACTATGATTGAACGAGGAGGCGAGGTGAAGCCAACGTGAAGAATGACGTTCAGGAGACCCAGTGCGCGGCTTGGCAGTGACGCGGGACCGACACGGCGTCACGTGCTGAGTTCATCTAGCGGCTGAGCCCTGTCCACACTGTCCGGAGTCAGCCTTTTACGGCGTCCCACGGCGTTTCCACGGCGTCCAACGGTTTCCAGGGGTTCGCTGACACTGTGCGCATTCTCTCCTAGGACTGCCTATTAACGTCGGCACGTGCTTTCGTGTTTCGGCACGATGGTTGCACTGTGAAGCGGCGCGAAAGGAAAGGTTGGGCCGTTTAGCTTGGTGGCGAATTTCTCAGCCTCGCTCACGGACCGAACTCCTTTTTTTTTCTTTCTCTTTCCTTCTTCGGCTCTCGTCTGGTCTTTTCTGTCATCGTCCCATCTCGTCACTCTCATCCTCTCTGTCTGTCTGTCAAGGCGTCCGGAGAGAGAGACAGGGAGAGGCACGCTGGGCTGGTCAATTGCCTCTTCCATCTCTTCTCGAGCCCGTTAGACTTGTTTGCAGTCAGACGTCTTTATTTTTTCACCATCGTCATCTATCGATTCGCTCTCCTGCATCGCGATACTGGCAGGTAGCTCGTCACAATGCCGCGGCGCCCGCGTCAATCACTTCCCCGTCTGGACAGCTCATCAGAGGCTTTACCCGGTATGTGTCTTCTGCCTTGCCTATTTATCCACTGCCCAGCTTCTGACATTTCTTGCAGCCTCGGGGTCCCACGCATCTGGAAATGGAACGAGACGTCTCACCCGCTCCAGCTCGTTACGAACCGCGGCTCGGTCATCGCCCGCCGGCAGCCTCGATGCTACGAGCATTCAGGGCAGCTCTATCACCCCGGCTAAGCGTCCAAGGGGCAGACCTTCCCGTGCCTCGTTGCTTGCCGCCGCCAGCAACGTCTCCTCCGCTGCGTCGCCTCCGTCGGCAAGCAGTCAGCGCTCCCGAGGCAGGAAGGCCAAGGCAGCCGTTGTCATCAGCGAGCCTGTCTCGTCTGTGCCTACGCCCTTCGATGCGTCGTCGGACGAGGCCTATTCTACCCCTGCGACCAGCAAAGTGCCCACGCCCACCGCGGCCGACACTTCCAAGCTGGTCACGTCTATCCAAGTCCAGCTGCCATCCAACTCACGCTCCGCCATGGACTCGGAGCGAGCTTTGCGGGACAGCGTTTATTCGCTGAACCCTAGGTCACGGCGGAGGGGTTCCGTCGAAGCTGATGACGATGGCTTATCGTTTGCGGCACTCAACTCGTCCCGCAGTCGCCGTCAAGCAACTCTTAAACGAGACCGCAGTCCCAGCGATTCATTGACAAGGCTGCCTCCGCCTAGCAAGAAGAATAAAGCCACGGCAGTCGACCTGGACGCCGAGGCTGCCGCTGCCGCCGTCTTGGACTCTGACGACTTGGCAGACTTGTCCGACTTGTCATCCGAAAGCAGTTTCTCAGCTTCAGACGCGAGCGTGCCCGGCACCCCAGCTGATTCTGACAGCGACGCTGAGCCGCTCTCGGCGAGAAGAAGGAGACAGCTCGGCCCTGTTCAGGCACCAGAAACGCCCGTCGCTAACCTGGTCGATCTTGATGCCGAGGCTGACTATGTGATGGATTCCTTGCCTTCTGGCTCTTCTTCCGCTCTCACGTCTGCAGTCGCTAGTGACGACGAGACGAATGGCGAGACGATGCAGCCTCCAACCACTGACTCATCACTCGTGAGGCGCCTGGCCGCTCGGCGTCGGGGCTATAGGCGAGGCTCCAATACGCGACTTAAGAGGGAGCGTGATCGGCTGGAACATCACCACCCCGAGATCACGACCATGTGGACGGAGCTGGAGAACAGGCCGGTGCTAAAGCCGGTCATGGCTCCGCAGCCACAGTGCATCTCACGCCAACTCAAGCCTTTCCAGCTCGAGGGGCTTGCTTGGATGCAGGAGATGGAGAAGACGGAGTGGAAGGGCGGCCTTCTGGGCGACGAGATGGGCCTGGGCAAGACGATCCAGGCCGTCTCCCTCATCATGTCCGACTTTCCCGCACAGCAGCCGTCTCTCGTGCTCGTGCCTCCGGTTGCGCTCATGCAGTGGCAGTCAGAGATCAAAGATTACACGGACGGCACGCTCAAGACGTTTGTCTTTCACGGGACCAATCAAAAGGCAAAAGGCATGACGGTCAAGGAGCTCAAAAAGTATCATGTCATCATGATGTCGTACAACAGCCTCGAGTCCATGTATCGGAAGCAGGAGCGCGGCTTCAAGCGCAAGGACGGCACACACAAGGAGAAGAGCGTGATTCACTCGATTCACTTCCACCGCATCATACTGGACGAGGCGCACTGCATCAAGACGCGGACGACGATGACGGCCAAGGCCTGCTTCGCGCTCAAGACGGACTTCCGCTGGTGCTTGACGGGGACTCCGCTTCAGAACCGCATCGGCGAGTTCTTCTCGCTGATTCGCTTCCTCAACATCAAACCGTTCGCGTCGTACCTTTGCAAGCAGTGCTCGTGCACGTCGCTCGAGTGGCACATGGACGACAACCGCTGCTCGGGCTGCCATCACGCCGGCATGCAGCACGTGTCCGTCTTTAACCAGGAGCTGTTGAACCCGATCCAGAAGTTTGGCAACCTGGGGCCCGGGCGCGAGGCGTTCCGCAAGATGCGGCTTATGACGGAGCGCATCATGCTGAGACGGCTGAAGAAGGACCACACCAACTCGATGGAGCTGCCGGTCAAGGAGATTTACGTCGACCGGCAGTTCTTTGGCGAGGAGGAGAATGACTTTGCCGGCAGCATCATGACCAACGGGCAGCGCAGCTTCGATACCTACGTGGCCCAGGGCGTGCTGCTCAACAACTACGCCAACATCTTTGGGCTGATTATGCAGATGCGCCAGGTGGCCGACCATCCGGACCTGATCCTCAAGAAGCATGCCGAGGGCGGGCAGAACGTGCTGGTCTGCTGCATCTGCGACGAGCCGGCCGAGGACACGGTCCGCAGCCGGTGCAAGCACGACTTTTGCAGGGCCTGCGTCTCCAGCTATATCCTGTCGACGGACGAGCCGGACTGTCCGCGGTGCCATATAGCGCTGTCGATGGACCTGGAGCAGCCGGGCATCGAGCAGGACGAGAACCTGGTCAAGAAGAACTCCATCATCAACCGCATCAAGATGGAGAACTGGACGTCTTCGTCCAAGATTGAGCTGTTGGTGCACGAATTGCACAAGCTACGGTCGGACAATGCGTCGCACAAATCCATCATCTTTTCCCAGTTTACCACGATGCTGCAGCTTGTCGAGTGGCGGCTGCGCAGGGCGGGCATCACGACGGTGATGCTGGACGGGAGCATGACTCCGGCGCAGCGCCAAGCGTCGATTGACGTCTTTATGAAGAATGTCGACGTCGAGTGTTTTCTGGTTTCGCTCAAGGCGGGGGGGGTGGCGTTGAACCTGACGGAGGCGTCTAGGGTGTTTATAGTCGACCCGTGAGTTTTCTCTCTCTCTCTCTCTCCCTCTCTTCCCCCTTGTCTTTGGAGTAGTTGTCAGGGGCTGACGGGGCATCAGATGGTGGAATCCGGCGGCGGAATGGCAGTCGGCCGATCGCTGCCACCGCATCGGACAGACTCGGCCGTGCACCATCACGCGACTGTGCATCGAGGACTCGGTCGAGAGTCGGATGGTACTGATCCAGGAGAAGAAGACGAGCATGATTCACTCGACGGTCAACGGCGACGACAAGGCCATGGAGACGCTGAGCCCGGAGGACATGCAATTTCTGTTCCGCGGGTCGTGAGCGTGTTGAGACGGAGTGGAAGGGTGATCTGCGCTTTTTTTTGGGGGGGGGGGGGGGGAACGGGTTGATGATGGCAACTCGGTCCATCTTTCCTTGTAGAGGTCCAAGCATGGCGGCAGAGGAATGGCGACGAGCAGGCTTGCTTTGTACCAATTGTTTTTTTTTGGGGGGGG